>UESW01003981.1:867429-932553 GCA_900491605.1 Calamus simplicifolius | reverse complement strand
TCTCAACTGACATTTGGCTCTTTTCTTTTTCTTTTTTCTCTTTTTCTCTTTCATTTTATAAAAAACATATCCTTGGAATCAAGATTTTTCTCCCACTTGATAAACAAGAAAGCAAATTTGTGGTTAGAAAAAATAGAGCCGATCTGACCTGAGAATTTATAGTTATATATTATATATATCTATAAATATATTATATATATATTTAATATTTAAATATTGAATTAAATTTAGTTATCTAAAAATAAAAGTTAATAGTATAGAAAAATATGTTAAATAAATGACAAACAATGAAATGGTTTAGAAATCAACTCCTTATTTCTCACACCATATGAAATCAAATCATTAGCTGAGGACACTATAATGAGAAGCCTTCTTAGGATTATAGTAAAAATTTTCGTAACAATTATACTTCTATTAGAAAGAAATTTATTTTGTTTCAATTATATTTTATTATTTTTTAAAAGACTTAAACATATTTCATCTATTTCTTAATATACAATTTTAAATCAACTAATTTTTTTTAAATTTAAAAATAATTTAATCTAATGAATATGCTATTTATCTTACCTTTAATTTTAAATTTTAAAATAAAAGATTACAATTTAATTTTAACAATATAAAATTTTTAAAATATAAATTTTTATTTTTATTTTACGAAACATATTAGCACCCGTAAATATTATTTAATTGTAAAATCAAAATATTATCTATCCAAGGAGAACTCTCTCTCTCTCTCTCTCTCTCTCTCTTGCCTACTTGCCATCATTACCTTTATTGAACCAGTCATCAGCTGGAATGGGCTGCTGGTTTAGTTTTGCAAAACTTGGACGGTAGTGAAAATGACTCAATTATGATTACTAAAATTTTAAAATATAATCAAAGCGAGTCATCACAACTCAAATGACTCAGAAAAGCTGGAAGTGACGTAGTTATAACCAACAAGCATTAATGTTTCGGTTATAATTCCTTCTTAACAATTTGTTCCTACCAAAGGACTACCACTGGAGGAGGAATCTTATTTCAAGTGCTTTCTTATAACATTCTCTTCTTTCACAGAGATCCCCTCAACACAGATCGACAATTCCACATCCTTAATGTTCTCATGCATGATGATTTGTCAAATGGTTTTCTATCAACTTAATTAGAAATCTATGCAACTCAGTAAGTACTTAGAACTCATTTTTGATGTTATTCCTCGTAGCATTTCCTCAATTACCCATGATTCTTATCAACACTAGGACTGTGCTCATATGTGCACCTGCTGATATTCCCAAAAGGTTTCTGGTACATCTTGAACCCCAAAAAAGGGGGAGCAAAGAAACTGATCCCATTTTGTGGAAGTTGACTGGCTGTTACCAACCATTCCAGGCCAAACCCTCCAAAATGGGCTATGCCTAATCACTGCTTTAGCCTTCCACCATTTTTCTGACCAACCAATCTTGGCATGAATCCTTTTCTCATGTGAACCATGCGTAAATTACAATGGCCATGGCTAGACCATCATGACTGATTCAGTTAATCATTGCAAGATTGCATGGATAATTCCAATGGACATCATTTTCAGGTCTAGTTTATAATCCAATCATTCATGTACTTCAACTTCCAAAAAAGGATAATATTCCAGAAATGTAAACACCACTCATCTACAACTCCAGGAAAATACAAGAAGCATCAAATTAAATAGAATATTGATTTTGCAGCCAAATACTAACAAAAATACTTACATTAACATTATACAAGGCTAAGCACAATATTTCAGGCTGAATCATCATGAAAGACAGCTAAATCTTGACGTTTAATGGCCCCACAATAATGTAAGAATTAAAAAAAAATGGTACAATTGATTAATTACCTCCTAGATTATATGGTAACTTACGAACGGGCTCACCATCTCCTATGTCAACATTAAACACTACACAACAAGCCCACAACACTTAGAGAAGCATAAGAAAGTAGGGGGAAAAAAAGATTGCTGTTCTTTTAACAAATACAGTGCATTGGAGCACACCATAATCATAACGAACACCATCTAGAATCTGATTAGTTGTGCTATCTCCTGGCCCATCAACAACTTCACCAATCTAATAGTTAGGAAAAAAACAATGATTGTTTAAAAAGAATCAGAAACTCTGGAGGTATATCAATAAATTATATACATCACCACAAGGAGATGTGGCACAAATAAGATAACTGAACATGTAGAATTAAATTAAAAATAAAAAAATACAATTACAACCAGAATTTCTCAAACATACAGTTTAAGAATATAATAAGGGAAATCAATGCCATCTCTTGATTGTAGTCGATTTTGCACACAAGTATCACGAAGAATTTCTAGAAGTGTACAACTTGTCCCAATTTCAATTTTCAAATGCAGACATGCAATTTATAAAAGGTTCACAATTTATAGTGCTTGACAAATTTAATTTAGCCCTGATAATTAATAAATTCTACTGAAAAAAATGTATCTTAGCCTAGATTCAACGCTTTAAACCTTTCATAATTATATTTTTGTTAATAATTATAATTAACAGTTTGATCTACACATAAGATATTTATTTGTTTTATAGTAGAAATGGATTGAGTTTTACAATTTGATGTAGCATTCTGTTAGGACAACACCTGCACCTCTAGTTGCTTCAATCTTCAAGACTAAAATCAGTTTGGTTTCAGGTTCTCCAACAGACCAGCAAGGGCTCCAAAAAGTTCAAAGGAACTGCCCAATTTTATCCATCAAGATTATTCATAGCCATTAGTCATTTATGAAGACACACATTTAAAGATTCAAGCCAATACATGTCCAAAATTTAGCAAATAATTGAACTTATAAGGGAGAAATAAAAAACAATCTGACCCACATCATCTTAACAGCTTAAAACAATTGTAAACTGAAAGAAACAATTACCATAGCCTCAAAGAATATGAAATCAAAGCAAACAGAAACCTAAGGTTTGCAATCTTGATCCAGGAACCAGTACAGATGCCCAACGAGTACATCCCACATCAAGTGTCCATACAGTGTCCAATAAAGGGGGTCATGCCAAGCTTGGCACCGCTATAGTTCAATACATCCCATACCAAGTGGTATGGTCCAAAGATACAAACCTTGTATGAAACTATATTTACCAACATAGAAATGATAATGAAGCAGTGCCAACATCCTCATACCCAAATATTGAAAATGTGAAATTTTCAAAGAACTAATATAAAAATGGAAAAGAGGACTTACATGAAAGAAAGGCGAAGCCAGAAATCGGTGAACTAACATGGAGTTGAATAGAGACCTTGCTTCATTAAAGCATCATCTATAAAATTAGGCTAAGGGGACCATGGCATCAGCCTTTGAACATTCAACGACCGATTGGCAAGAGCAGAGGAGAAAGGCAAGATGGTTGGTTGGTGGCTAATAGAGTCAAACGAAGTTATGTAAGAAAAGGAAGCCAGGCTGGGCAAGTATTGTTTATTAAGGTTGATAAAGAGACGTTTCAGATCTTTAGTTTAATGACATTTATTTGGGAGTTTTTTTTCTTGTTTGAAAATATCTGCTAATCTAATATGGTACTATCTTGTTAAGAGAGGAATTAGAAACGCTAGCTTGTATGGTTTAGTACCCAAGAAATGGGTTTGAGAAGACTTCTGTGTGTGTGTGTGTGCATGCTTTGGTGGATAGAGCAAGTTTGGAGCACTGGAATTTTATGGTGGACCCATAACACCCTTAGTTAAAACATCCTCCTATTTGTCAGATATCAATAAAAACAAGATAGCAAATGAGAAAGCGAAAGAACTCGGATCAAGCAAAATCAGTAAGTAATTTAAAAATGTGCAAAATCATTATAATTCTGATCTCAAAACCATGTATAAAATGAGGTAAATAAAAGTGCAACCGATATAATAGTTTCCGGCAACATGCATGGCAAAGTCATAAAAACTAAAAAGTGATAAACTTCTGCAAATAAAGGACCAAGTTAAACCACTTTAACATGATGTCATCTTTTAGTATATAAATGCCAGGGAAAATCACCTTTCCATATCTTAAGGAAACAATCTTCACTCCACAAGCAACCAGTCCAGAGGAATTCACATCCACAGAATAAACAAGAGAAGAATGACCTATCATCTCCATCAGGACTTGACCAGTTAATGCCCATAACTTGATGGAGCTGCCATTCAACAGAAAATTTTTAATGAGGAACTACAGAGGTAAATATATTTTCACATAGAGCATAAAGAGAGAAGAATACTTCAGTTTACACACATACAAAGAGAGCACACACAAGAAAGAGAGAGAGAGAGAGAGAGAGAGAGAGAGAGACTAGGATCTAGTCCACTCAGATCTGGCCAAGCTATGATTGGGTGATAAAGGTCTAACATTGATGATTCAAGCCATTGGATATCTACCACCTTCAAGCTACTCCCACACCAAAGATCATTTGATTTGGAAACCCTTAGCCTACGCATCAAGTAGTCAAAAATTAGGCCGTATAGGTTACTGGTCTCCAAATCACATAAGTTGTTATTTTGCAAGTAGTTTAGAGTGGCGGATTACATCCAATGACTCGGATTATGGATGTTGGGCCCTATTGTCCAATCATGAGCTGACCGAATCTGAGTAGAGATCCATTCAACTGAGTCCTAATCTACCTATACACAGACATGTATACACATATATTAGCTAACAAAGGGAAAATGGAGAGAGGCAAATTTGAATTTTGAGGCATTGAGAATGATGGACTGAGTCTTACTGTTTTAAAGGCACAATCTTTCATGGGATACTTGTTGTCACCACAAAAATGAATCCAATTTGATAAATCAAATGTGTCTATGTGATATCTTAAATCATTTGATGGTGCATCCTTCAAACCATTGTCTCAGTGATTACAAGCATCTACAGGATTCAACTTATAAATACAAGATCAGCCCTGGTATTCTTAGATTTTTGGTAGAATCTTATTCACTTAGACATCTTATTGCAAACAGTAATCAACCTAAGGCCCTAAGCGTTGTGCATGATGTGCATTCTACAACATGGATTGCCAATTTCTCTTGTTCCTTTGCCTTGCTCCACACACATTTTTGAACTCATTAGCATTACTTAAGCTAGTAAATTGGCTGTTGGCAATCCAATATATGCATCTATATCAATAATAAAGACACTTAATCACTAAAGTAGTAAGAAGAGATATGCACTCCCTTATTCAAAAATATAGCATGATCATTATGATCCAGCTCACATATTCAGAATTGCTTTGGCCTCATCAGCTCCTCCTCTAAGCATCACATTCTCTAGGTTCATGCCCCTATGTTGTCACAAATTTAATGCCCCTTGGATGTTAATTCACCCAAGTTTTCACAATTCAACCAGCGGACCAGTTATTACACATGCATAAAATCCTGCTTGCTTTATTTAGTCCACTACCCATTTACTAAACCAAGTCCTTACCAATTTAAAAGAGGGTGTGGGCCATCACTTTGGCTTGCAAGTCGGGAGGTTTACATGATTTAGAATACATACACAATACTGGCCTAGAACATTACACACACATATGTATGTACAAAAATTCATCCGAGTATGTAAACACAAATATAAGCATCCTTGTAACATGGCAGAAAAAACAAGATTGTTAAGGGAAAAAAAAGAAAAGAAAAGAAAAAAGACATTTTAAATGTTAAACTACAAAACTTGCAGAACTCCAACGCCCGGCAAGATAAACAAATAAGATCTGCAAATACTAGACATAAGTTAAAAGAACTGAAGTCCAGTATAGATTTTATAAATCATAATAAGCTGAAAAGTATTTTATTCAGTTGCATTTACCATGCATGTGTTAAAACATGTTGAAGTGTTAATTTATTGAAAGAACTTAGAATATATGGCATATAAATGAGGAAACTTAATCAGATTGATTGATTTGTAACTTTGTACTAAATCTATTATCTAGGCAATCTCCAATGAACCTGGACAGCTGCCTAGGGTCCTATAAATTATCTGTCAACTATGATATGCTTATATTCAACATAAATTGATTAATTAATTTAGCAATTTCTTCTTCATAACAAGGTCTCTAAAGTAAAACAAGATACCATGTCCCATGAGATGTTTCCCATTATCAATTACTCTAATTCCATGGAACGGGGCTATCTTAGTTTATCGTGGATGCATCGTCACTCCACACCATCCCAACACCTAAGAATGGGGATGTCCCAGGACACACCAAATAAGATACCAGGATGACAGTTGTCTCGAAACTTTGGGTTGGTTTCCATCCTAACATCCCATGGGACACCATGACTTGAATACTTGCTCACTATCAGGTACTTCATTCAATTTTCCTTCTAAAGTTAGACACCACAGAACAAAATTATTTGCAGCTAGTATGGACTTTAGTTAGGTCCAATCCTTATGACTATACTGAGGCATATAAGCTTCCCCTAGAAGCCATTGCATCAATGCTGCCATTTTAGTAGCATATAAAAGGCCATGACATCAACATTGTCAAGAATCAAAATCTGAAAAATGCCAAGTTCATGTCACTAATTTGTCAATCCAGAATTCAGATATTTTATTGGTCCGGTATCTATCAGCAAAATCCAGGACAGTAACAATGTTGTCTCAGCACTTTCATCACCATAATTTCAGAAGATGCACCAATCAGGAACAGCAACTCTAATTAACTTAAGAGAGCATGAAGCCATTCAACAGTTCTGAAAGAAAACGATGGATCACTAAGCCATCAACTAGCAGAATTATGGTAAGTAAGAAGCCTAAAATGAGAGCTGGTACAAATTCAGCAGGAAGCATGTGAAAGCAAACTATTAAAGAATTTAAGAAGAATAGAAAACAGAGTGATAGCTAAAAATTTTACTGTTAGTTTTGATATTCTTGTTAGTTTGTGCCAGTACCAATTTTGCTATTCGTGTTAGTTAGTGCAAGAATCTTAAAGAATGGAACAAGGATCATGAAAATGATGAAACAAAAAATAGTAATGTTACTAACTGAACTAAAACTTAGCATATGATGTTTGGAAGCATTAGGAAGAAGTCGTACGTGCAGCTAAGCCAGAAGCAGGTATGAAAACAGAAATATGTGGAGCATATAGGAGAGCTTTGAAAACCCAGAGGATGCAGATGCATCTAGAAAGCACTTGCATTAAAAAAAACACACGCACACACACACACACGCGCGCGCACACAGAGACACAGACACACGCATACACACAATTAGTGTTAAATTGTAAAATATAGTCATTCTTTTGTTGCATTTGAACTATAAAAAACAATTCAGGGATTTTAAAAATAATAAACAAGTAAAAATGGATGCCCCTTTACCTTTTTGGTTGTTGTTCATGATTCTCTTACACTTTCTAGTTTCCATACCCAATAAAATTCAGTACTGCTCCCCAGCCTCTCACACAATTTAAATCCTAACTTCCTATATGGTATGGTTCTACCCCCCTTTACAGTTGAGGCCACATTTATTACTAAAATAGGCATAGTATGATGCATGTGAGTAATTCAAGAGAAAGGAATGGACGATAATAATTTCATCAAATTGTGACTAATTCAATCGAATGGAAAAGATATAGTGATTCCATCATACAGTGATTCCATTATCCTTCTATTCCTATCATATGAAAGTAATAAAAATCTCAACTCAACTCAACACAACTCATCTAAGCCTTTTCCCAACTACATGGGGTCAGTTACATGAATCTACTTCCTCCATTCTACTCTATTCAGGACTAAGTCAACATTCAAATTATAAATAGTTATATCTTTTTTTATTATTTATGTCCATATAGTGATTCCATCATACAGTGATTCCATTATCCTTCTATTCCTATCATATGAAAGTAATAAAAATCTCAACTCAACTCAACACAACTCATCTAAGCCTTTTCCCAACTACATGGGGTCAGTTACATGAATCTACTTCCTCCATTCTACTCTATTCAGGACTAAGTCAACATTCAAATTATAAATAGTTATATCTTTTTTTATTATTTATGTCCATATTAGTTTATGTCTACCTCTATCTCTATCCTTACTATGGATTGTTAAAAGATCACTCTTTCTAACTGAAGCATATAAAGGTCTTTATTGTATATGTCCAAATCATTGTAATCGATTTTCTCTTATTTTATCTTTAATTGGGGATACTCCTATCATTTCTCTTATATCTTTTATGAAAGTAATCAAAATAAAGATTATTATATGGAAATGATTATAAATGGGATATATGACATCTTAAATCCCAACTATTACTTTGAGGAGTTTAGTAAAGTGGCCTCATAATCAGAATAATGCATATAAAATACTTCAAAAGGACCAAATCTAACCTTTGAATGAACTCTCATCCAACACATTCCCCTTCCATCTTGACAGATCACGTGCATTATGCATGGCTAACATGACTTACTGTCAGGTGGCTCCATGCACTAGGCGATAGCCAGCATTGCATGAGACAGAATCAAGCATTGAATTTTGATTCAATCAATACTTTTATACTACTTAAACTAACAATTGGTAAACCAGTACAAACATTACTAACTAAGCATAGCTGTACTGAGTCCCTTAGCAAGAGACTTGGAAGATAGAGCTATGTCCATGGTGGAGTAGATGCCATACTACTCAAGAGGAATAGCAGCCATGTAACTAGATCATACTTCCATCTTGATAAGTCACATGAATTGCATATACCAAATAGGTATGTGTCAAGTGACTTGAGAAGCTTGGAAGGATGACTTGCATCATATACACCTCTATCGAAAGGCACCAGGCAAGAGGTTTTTTTCCTTTGAAGTTTAGACCAATGCTCCAATACTATATATGTTGCAGAAGTTAAATAACTGGTAAACTATATATGTTGTATGATCCTAGAAGTTGGATCATACATTCCTAATTCTCTTCTAATTTCATAAAATTTTGTTTCATCAAGAGGCTTGGTGAAAATATCAGCAATTTGATTTTCAGTGCTTATAAAATCAATTACAATATTTTCATTATTCACATGATCTCTAATGAAATGGTGTCTAATTTCAATATGTTTTGTTTTTGAATATTGTATAGGATTTTTAGTTAAGCATATTGCACTTGTATTATCACATTTTATAGAAATAGCTTTTTGCTTAATGCCATAATCTTCTAGTTGCTGTTTAATCCACAAGATTTGAGCATAGCAACTTCCAGCTAAATATATTCGGCCTCGGCTATAGACAATGCTACTGAAGTTTGCTTTTTGCTAAACCAAGAAATTAAGTTAGCACCTAGGAATTGGCAAGTACCGCTAATTTATTTTCTATCAATTTTACATCCAGCAAAATCTGAATCAGTGTTAACTTATTATTAAGTCAATGCTAGATTGTTTATCATACCATAAACCTAAGTTTAATGTTCCATTCAAATATTTGAATATTCTTTTAACAGCAAGCAAGTGTGATTCTTTAGGATTAGCTTGATATCTAGCATACATGCATACACTGAATAAAATATCTGGTCTACTAGCAGTTAAATACAACAATGATCCTATCATGCCTCTATATAATTTTAAATCAACCGACTTTTCAGTATTATGAGTTTCAAGTCTACATGATGAGCTCATAGGAGTACCAATACTTTTTGATGTCTCCATGCCAAACTTTTTGATCATTTCTTTGATATATTTGGATTGGCTTATGAAGATCCCGTCTTTGCTTTGTTTGATTTATAGTCCGAGGAAGTAGTTTAGTTCTCCCATCATACTCATTTCGAACTCTTCCTGCATGAGCTTAGCAAAGTCTTTGCACAAAAATTCATTAGTGGCACCGAATATGATATCATCAACATAGATTTGAATAATTAATATATCACTATTTTATATTTTAATAAATAACATTGTATCCACGTTTCCTCGAATAAATTCATTACTAATCAAGAATTTGCTTAACCTTTCATATCAAGCCCAGGGTGCTTGCTTCAAACCATATAAAGCTTTATTCAACTTAAATACGTGATTTGGAAACAAGTGATTTTCAAAACCAGGTGGCTATTCCACAAAAACTTGTTCAGCAATGTATCCATTTAAGAAAGCGCTTTTAACGTCCATTTGATATAATTTAAACTTCATAAAGCAAGCATAAGTAAGAAGTAATCTAATAGCCTCTAATCTAGAAACTGGGGCATAAGTTTCATCAAAATTAATTCTCTCTTCTTGATTATAACCCTTAGCTACTAATCTTGCCTTATTTCTAATTATATTACCATGTTTATCTAATTTGTTTCTATAAACCCATTTAGTTCTAATAATTTGATGATCATGAGGTCTTTCAATAAGAGTCCATACATTATTTCTTTCAAACTGGTGAAGTTCCTCATACATGGCATTAATCCAATCAACATCATTTTTAGCATCATCATAACATTTAGGTTCAATTTTAGATACAAATGCTAAGTTATTATAAGTATCTCTAAATGATGATCTAGTTCTAATACCTTGAGATGGATCACCTATAATTTGATCTTTAGGATGACTGAGAACATACCTCCATCCCCTTTCTAATTCATCATTACCATGTGAAGCTTCTGGTAGGTCAGCGTTCCCTTCTTCACTTACTTCTTGAGTATCTGACTCATCTTTATCCTTTAAAGTGATGCCCTTGAGTTGATCTTCAATCTCATCTGCATCATTTATACCTTTTCTCTTCCTTAATGGAAGATCATTAGATTTATCAAAAATAACATGAATAGACTCTTCTACTACTAGAGCCTTTTTGTTGAATACTCTAAAAGCTCTACTATGCAAAAAATAACCGAGAAAAATTCTTTCATCAGATTTAGCATCGAATTTATCAAGGTTTGATTTTTCATTATTTAAAATAAAACAACGGCATCCGAACACATGTAACTGATGTTTGGTTTTCTTCCTTTCCAAAGTTCAAAAGGAGTCTTTTTCAAAACAGGTCTAATCAATGTACGATTTAAAACATAACATGCAGTGTTGATAGCTTCAATCTAAAAATACTTTGGGAGATTGCTCTCACACAATATGGTACGGGCCATTTCTTCTAAAGTTCTATTCTTTCTTTCAACTACTCCATTTTGTTGAGGTGTTCTTGGTGCAGAAAAATTATGTTCAATTCCATTTTCATTACAAAAGTCTTCAAAAGATTTATTTTCAAATTCTTTTTCAAGATCGCTTCGAATTGATAAAACAGAAGAATTCTTTTCATTTGTAATTCTTTTAAATAATTTTTAAAATGAAGGAAATGCTTCGTCTTTACTAGTTAAAAATAAAACCTATGTAAAACGAGAGAAATCATCAATAACAACAAAATCATATCTTTTTCCTCCTAGACTAGTTGTTCTTATAGGACCAAATAAATCCATATGCAAGAGTTCCAAGGGTCTAGTGGTTGAAACCAAATTCTTTGATTTAAAAATAGATTTGTGACCAGAAGGAAAGTAATTTTTTACGTTAAAAAGAAAATAAAAAATCTAATAATTAAGGTAACTCAAAAAATAATAAGCTAAAAAGAGCAATAACTATTCAATAAAAAAGAAATTTTTTTACTCTTTTTTTATATAGAAGCACGAATAATAATGAAATAATAAAAAAATTAAAAATAAGAATAAAATAATAATTTTTTAATTTTTTTTCTCGTGAACTAATCATGCCTGGATCCCTAGCAATGGCGCCAAAATTTGATCGCTATCGTTGGTGGTCAAAAATTAAATTTTGCTCACTACTATATAGCTAGTGGTGAATTGGAATCATATCCTCAGGGATCAGGAGCAATTATTTCAAACAAAAAAATAAAAAAATTATTTGTAGATGATTATATTTAGAATAGTGATTATTAAAAGATAACAACTAATTAATTAATAAAATTAAGATAACAAAAGAAGCAACCCAGGAATCCGAATCCACTATGCATACAAGTTTTATCTTCTTTTCTTTATGTTGCAATAACAATAATTTTTGCAAATTTAGGATTAGAATAATTTATCTCTTGTTAGAAGATTACGATACGTCCGCTTAAAGTATAAACTATCTAATTATTTATAAAATTAGAGATCTAAACTACCATTACGATCTATCTCTCTTAGGCAGGTATCGTATCCTGAGATCACAGCACGTCGATAGAGGATATAGGCTATGTATGCCAGATCAAAACCTCGATCAGAAAAATAACTCAAAAGATATATGAAAGAAGAACATAATTTTTTATTTCATAAAAATTAAGAACAATAAAAAAGATAGAACCTGGTTACAGGCTTCATCATCATTCTAAGTTGAAGGAATCTAGCCACGCATTGCTGCTGCCGGCATCCCCTCCATAATTTTTCTTCTCTAGGCCTAAATACAATAATATAAATAAAAGTAAAATAAAAAGAACTTTGAAGAAAACTTCTCTCTCTTGACTACTGCATGAGGTCCTCCTTTTATAGAACTTATCTAGGGCTTCCTTCCAGTCAAAGTTTGAGTCAATCAGGCTTAAGATCGTTCAGATATCATGAGAAAACTCCTCAGCCATCCATTTTACATCACCTGCTTTAGTTTGCACTCCGAATCATGCGAAATCATTTTTTTCTTCTTTTTTGAATAAATAGAGTCCTGATTTGAGTATCGTCTGCGTCATTGGACTGCAAAAATCGAACTCTTTCCATCTATAGGCTTTTTTTTCTTGCAAACATCCATAAAAAAGTATTAGGTCTTAATAAATTTAAAGTAATTAATATTTATTTTAATGATTAAACTGAAATAATAAATAGGCTTATCACTGGGCCATAAGTTGATTCATTAGTGCCTTGCAGCAGCCATTTAAGTGGACTAAGCTGTGCCATGCTAGCCCATCACAAGCCATCATCTTGACATGGCCCATGAGCTACAAGGGGCAACCCAGCCCAGAGAGTTAAACAAATATTCAAGCTTAAAAATCTAAGTATTACGTGGTTCGTTGGATTTAAGATCCAATAGCCATTTTGTGTTTGTATATGTATGCATATAGAGTTAAAATCAAACTGGTACCAAATTGGCCTCTATCATAAGAGCAAGTAGTCTTCAGGCCATGTCGTTACTACTTATAATGATTAGACAATGTCAGAAAGATATGGGTAGCAAAGCTCTAGGCCACCTTATTTGTTAGATCAATAGACGAGACTATACAGTAATCATTCTTATGCACGCCTCTGTGCCAAGAATTTGACTCGTAATAGACGGACTAGTCTCATCATTAACCTCACAACCAGGGTCAAACGCGTCATAATTGTTGTAATCACCTTAGGCAGTGAAGCTCGCCTATAGAGAGGAACCCCACAAAAAAAAAAAAAAAAAAAAAAGAGAGGCTTTTTCACCTCTCGCTATCTGATTTTCTCTCCTACTTCTGTTTCTCTTCTTTTAGTATCTTCCTTAGTCGTAAGCGCTAGCTACACCTTATCCTTCACTCTCTAATATTAGGATAGCTACAAGGTTCACTCTTAGCTTGCTTTTTTTTTTTTTTTTTTCCTCTCAGTAACTTGAGTATTAGAGGACCTTAATCAGGCAGCCTCCGGCTCCCTCATGTTGATGTTCTTTTGTCCCCATATAAGCATCAATCCAAACATGGAACTCTCTCCTTTGCAAGACAAGACAAATAAATTAAGGTCCACATTGGCTCTCAATTCATCACTTGCCTCGTCATCTTTATTGGTGTCTAGAATTTCTCAATCAAATTTTGATGCCATGTTTATTCATCCATTAACTTCCATGTCCAATCTAGCCTGAGCCTGAGCCTGAGCCTGAGCCTGAGCTCAATCTGTTCAGATGGTCTAAGGTTCTCATCTCAACTCTAGGAAGTGGACAACAGGATCAGAAGATAAAAAATTCGACAGTGATTTCTCCAAATACCATTGTAATGTTTCACCTTGATTATGACATTGCAGAAATGTTAGTCTAAAAATGCATGAATGAAGCAAACCTCTTGGAATGTATTTAGAGTCGTCCCAAAGAAAGCAAAATGACTAAAATGCAGAAAACTGCTAACGAAGGTTCGACGATATCTTTGAGCGGCTCCAAATTTTTACAGCACGAAAAGACATGTTAGTCTAACTGATATAATTTCCAGATGCCTGCCCCACTGCCAAACAAATCCTTGCGTCATGCTAACCATCATCGAAGTTGGAGCCTTACTAGAGGAAAACCAATGCGCACTTACGAAACGACATTTTTTCTCATTACTTACCGCTGCTTGCTAGACATATTGACAACTAAAATATACGCTTTCACAGTTCTTGCGCATTAAATAAGCAGCCTTTTTTTTATTTGGTCTCATCGATCGTGTCTCATGATTTCAAACGAAGATGACTGACTACTATTGGCAGCGTCTTCATTCACAGTCTGGCCGGCCTTAGTGACCAAGAAGAAGTATATGGCATTAATATATATATATATATATAAACCTCCTTGGAAATGCCAATCAATAGAAAAGAATAAAAATAAAAATCTTACTTTGGAATCTGTGAAGGAAAATGTCAGCATCCGATGCGGGTAAACAGAAGAGCAGATGGAGCTGCGTGGGAATCTCCTACGGAAAGACTTTATAAAATCCTTGCCATGGCAGGCCAATGACATTTCAATATTCCATGGCAATTTCATGGCAGCAAAAAAAGCGTTCTGGTCCGACTCTTCTTCTATGGCCAGTTTGCTTTTTGACCCTCACAATGGGCATAGGAGCCTGCAGAGTTGGTAGTAGTAGCTCATCTGAAAGCAAGTCTCTAGTCCAATTTATACAAGCAGTAGATCCCAAAAATCTACTAGATATAAATTGGCTGCATGGATGCATACCTGACCACTGCTCAGGTATGTGGATGGGTATAAAATGTGATGCACCATTGCTCCACGTCACAGAGATCAGGCTCAACAACCTGAATTTGAGCGGGAGAATTGATGCAGATTCTCTGTGCAGGCTTCCATCCCTACAATTTCTTAGCTTGGCAAACAACCATATCACTGGAGGTATTCCTGAGTCAATGTCAAACTGTGTTGGTCTGACTTATTTGAATCTAAGCAGTAACATGCTAAATGGACAAGTACCAGCTGCGTCTCT
This sequence comes from Calamus simplicifolius, assembly GCA_900491605.1. Classification (NCBI taxonomy): domain Eukaryota; kingdom Viridiplantae; phylum Streptophyta; class Magnoliopsida; order Arecales; family Arecaceae; genus Calamus; species Calamus simplicifolius. The sequence continues at coordinate 917,494 of UESW01003981.1, read as the reverse complement.
GGACAGCTTGAAGAACCTCAGTAGCTTGGACATCTCAAACAATGATTTAACTGGACACATTCCTCATTTCAAACAGGAAATTGGGATTCTTTACCACAATACTATGGTATCAGTCATGCCTCCTGATAACGAAGCTGATGCTGCTGGTGGCAAAACCCACGAGGAGCCAAAGGCACGTAGACCAAAATGGCTCGTCGCAACCCTAGTTCTCTTGTTTTCCTTTTTTTCCTTGTTCATATTTTTCTTTTGCAAGAAAAAACCTCAAGCAGCAACTGAAATGAAGGAGAACAAAGGATGCGTTCGCGAGTCTTCTGCAAGCAATTATACAGTTGCGACCGAAGGCGATATAGAGAAAGGAGAGGAAGTTCAAGATCTTGTACACTTTGTTGACAGACAGGAGAGATTCAATCTGGAAGATCTCCTTATGTCAGCTGCTGATCTCCAAGGCCAGAACATCTACAGCACTCTCTACAAGGTTAGCCTAAAAGACGGTTCCATTTTTGCTGTCAAGAGGTTGAAGAATTTGCATGTCTCAGGAGATGATTTCAAACAAAAAATTATGCGGATAGGAAGCTTGAAGCACCCTAATCTCCTGCCACTGGTGGCTTGTCATTCCTCCGAGCATGAAAAGCTTTTAATTTATAGATATCAGAAGGGTGGAAGTCTCTCATCCCTTCCCTCAAGTAATTAGACCTCGTCAATATACTCTCTCTCTCTCTGATCTGTTGATGAAATTTTGTTGGCTATTATTCAATTAAAAAATAATTATATTTTGCGGTCTTGCAGGTTATGCAGAGCGTGAGACGGGTATCCCATGGAGGCGGAGATTGTCTATCTTGAGTGGGATTGCAAGGGGATTGGACTACTTGGCCAGAGTGTTGGATGAAGACAGTGCCCCTCATGGGAATCTAAAACCTTCCAATATTTTACTGAGTGAGACTGAAGAACCACTGATAAGCGAGTTCGGAATCTTGAATGTTTTAGATCCAGAGAGGGCGCTTCTGTATTCGTCGTATGGATATCGAGCTCCAGAGAAAAAGTTGACAAAGAAAGCTGATGTCTTTAGTTTTGGTGTCATACTACTCGAATTACTAACTGGGAAAATAGTAGAGAAGAGTGGCATTGATCTTCCGGGATGGGTAAGGTCCGTGGTGAGGGAAGAATGGACTGTAGAAGTTTTTGACATAGAGGTGCGTAACAAAGGAAGGCGATGGGCGTTTCCCCTGCTCAATGTTGCTCTGAAATGCGTCTCCTACGTTCCCGAGCACCGGCCGGATATATCAGAGGTCTTGGAAAAGATTGAACATATGATTGATCCAGAGGATGACTATTCAATGTCATCCACGTCTTCCTCCGTAGAATCCAACTAACAAACAAGATCACATGCTCATCATACATACCCAAGACGTACAAGTGGAACTCCAGGTAATTAATGGCTGAATATATGATATCAGCAGTGTGCTGGTATAGATATCTTTTTGTTAACATTAACTTCATAAGACCTCCATCTTTATCTTTTTCCATCTCCTGTTCAATGTTTGGCTTGGAGTAGCCCAATGTAACATATTTAAAGGTTGGCAACCATTTTTATCTTCGAAGCAAACAAGGATAAACCAGGAAATCACAGTACAGATAGATAAACAATCTCTTCCATCTGTGATGACTAGCTGCAGAATTTATTTAATCAATCGATGATTGTTTCAGGTGGACAACAACAAGCACCAATTCTTTGATGCCAAACTTTAAACATCATCAGAATCCATTCGACAGTATCCACCTGCATCACCAACATATATACTTGATAAAAAGATTTGTTCCAGAATGATGGTTGAACATACTCTTTAGGTTTCTCTCTGTTTATTATATAGGCTCCAATCTCCTCCTTCCTTGGTATGCTAATTTTATACACACACATGCATACAACAGTACAGTACAGTACAGTCCTCCATCCTGATCTACAAATATCTCTGGCAGACACTCACGAACCTTTTCCGTTGCAAAACTTGAACCTAATCGACATCTCCACTGCAGCCCCTTTCTTTGTCAAAAATAAAAACGAAAGAACTGACCTTGTTTACTTGCATCAAGCTATATTGTTTCCAGATATATCCTCGACTAAAGGTTCTCGATTCCCTGTTCAAAAAATTTGATAAAGCTTTTTTAACTTCTAATATATCAAACTTCATGAACCATTTTTCACAGTCAATCCAATCCAACAATACATTATTACATGCTTGGATGGATGTGTTTTCCTCCTTTTATGATTTGATTAAACACCTTACTTCTCAGAAACATAACCTGCTTCTTCAGCTAATTAAAGCGCAGCATAGAGAATTGATTATTTCATATATCATCTCACTTTGTTTATGAGATTTATCTCCGACAAGGAATGTGTGCACCTCTCCTCGTATTTCAATCAGGCTCCAAGCAGGCTCTTTTTTAATTCCTAAAGATCTTATCATTCCTCGAACATCTGCCACATTCTCCCACATCTCATAATCTGCAAAAGTATTCGATAGAACAATATATTTTCCCACATTTTCTGGCTGCAATTCGAAAAATCTCTTTGCCGCAAGCTTCCCCAGCAGCACATCTCCATGAATCCTAGAAGCGCCGAGCAAAGCTCCCCAGATCACAGAGTGCTCCTCACAAGGTGACTTCCTAACAAATTCATAGGCCTCATCTAACCGTCCTGCTCGCCCCAACATATCTACAATCGCTGCATAGTGTTCTCCTCTTGGCCTGATCCCATAGTCTCTTCTCATGGAAGAAAAATACTTCCATCCTTCCTCGACAAGGCCTCCATGGCTGCAAGCAGAAAGAACCGCAAGGAGGGTTATATGATTTGGCCGAAAGCCATCTTCTATCATCTGGTGGAAAAGCTCAAGGACCTCTACAACTCGCCCATGCTGGCCATATCCTGCTATAAGAGCTGTCCACGTGACCACATTCCTCTCAGACAAACTCTTGAAAACCTGATAGCCATCGTCGAGACTGCTGCATTTCACGTACATATCAACGAGTGCGCTATTGACGACAACATTAGCCTTCTTCTTCGTCTGGGTCTTGATCATAACACAGTGAACCCGCTTCCCATGCTCCAGTATCGCGAGCCTGGCGCACGCTCGGAACACTGACGCGAATGTGAACTGATCCGGTTCCAAGCCGCCTGATCGCATGGAATAGTAGAGATTCAAACCCTCTTGCTCCAGACCATTCTGCACGTACCCTGAGATCATCGCATTCCATGACACTAAGTCTCTTCTGCTAGGAATTCCATCGAACAGCTGGTGTGCAGTGTCCAGGTATCCATTCTTCCCATAGAATATGACCAATTTAGTCCGGAGATAGTCATGTGGCGCGAACCCAGTGGTTATCATGTGTGCATGGATTCTTCTGCCGAGCTTGACTTCCTTCCGATTTATGGCTTCTTGCAGCAGAAAAGCGTAGGTCTGAGGTTCCACGCTCGATCCTTTACGGCAGAGGAGATCGACTGCTTCCAATAATCTTCCAGAGAAGCAGAGGCCATTCAACGTGTCATCCAGATTACGAAGGCTTTGCCGGCTTGGGAGGGGAAGGGGAAAATAATATTTCATCAAGGTTAAGTACATTCATTACGCATCTCCGTTGTGGATGAATAATGTGTAATATTGATGATATTTGAATACCAACCTTAATCTTCACAGAGGGCGAAAAAATCCCCGATTGACGACGGTGGGTTCAGTCAGTCAGAGCCTCAGAGGAGAGAGAGAGAGAGAGAGATGATGTTAGCATAAGGGTGGGGGGGGTGCACCAAGACAAATATAATAAGGGCCTGCATAGATTAATTGTTTGCTCCAGCCAGCGGTTAGCCCCCACATATATATATATATATATATATATATATATATATATATATATATATATATATATATACGTTCCCAAGCAACAGATGATTAAGATAGTGTTTGATAAAAAATATTATTAATAATAAATATATGGAATAGGATTTTTTTTAAAGCTATTTCTAGAAATATTTTTTAATTATTTTATTGATCATATCAAATATAAAAAAATAAATTAATAGGATAACTTTTTTTGAACTCTTATTCGAAGGAATAACCAGTTATTTCTGTATTTTCTAGAAAATAAATTGAGGAGATAAGATAATCCAATCATGGTTAACCATGAATTATCTCTTTGGTTAACTTTATTCCTAGCTATCCTTTAGGTAGTGTTTGATATGGGGGATAAGAAGGATATCCCCTGGATATCCCTTCTTATTCTCAAATGCTATAGCTAGAAGGGATAGGTCTGAAAAAATTTAACTAGAGGGGATAACCCTGGTTAACCATGGTTAACCATGGGTTATCCCTTGAACTTATTCCCTAGGGAACCCAGGAACAACTAATGTTATCCCTTGATGGCAAACTTGTAATTTTAAAAAATTACTTATTCCCTCAACTATCCCCTGGATAAATGCTATCCCGTACATTTATCCAGGGATAGCTTTTAGGCTATCAAACACTACCTTATAGTTATGGCTTTTGGAAATAAGAAGGGATATACAGGGAATATCTCCTCTTATTTCCTTTTTCAAATACTATCTAAGATAGTGTTTGATAGAAAAAATATTATCCATGGATAAATGTACGGAATAGAGTTTATCTTCTAGTTATCTCTAGGGATATCCCTTGGCTATCCCATTGATCATGTCAAATGCAAAAAGGCAAATCTATAGGATAACTTTTTTTTTACTCTTATTTGGAGGGATAACTAGCTATTCCTGCATTTTTTAGGAAATAAATTGATGGTATAACCCATGGTTATCCCTTAAAGTTATGACTTTTGAGAATAAGAGAGAATATTCATACCTATTTCAAATACTACCTATAAAGGAACCTTTAGGTACTGTTTGATAGCCTAAAAGCTATCCCTGAATAAATGTATATGATAGCATTTATCTAGAGGATAGTTGAGGGAATAAGCATCTTTTTAAAATTATAAGTCTGTCATCAAGGGATAACTTTAGTTGTTCCTGAGTTCCTTAGGTAGTGTTTGATAGGAAAAATATTATTCATGGATAAGTGTACGGGATAGAGTTTATCCTCTGGCTATCCCTAGGGATATCCCTTAGCTATCCCATTGATCATATCAAATGCAAAAAGGTAAATCCATAGGATAACCTTTTTTTACTCTTATTTGGAGGGATAACCAGCTATTCCTGCATTCTCTAGGGAATAAATTGAGGGGATATCCCATGGTTAACTATGGTTAACCATGGATTATCCCTTTGGTTAACTTTATTCTCTGTTATCCCTTATAGTTATGGCTTTTGGAAATAAGAGGGAATATCCAAGGGATATCCCCTCTTATCCCCTATTTCAAACACTACCTTAGGGAATAAGTTCAGGGAATAACCGATGGTTAAACATGGGTTATCCCCTCTGGTTAAACTTTTTCAAACATATCCCCTCTAGCTATAATATTTGGGGATAAGAAGAGATATCCCTTCTTATCTTCCATATCAGACATTGCCTTAAATAGTTTGTTTGATCTAAATCGGATCTAGCTGTGGAAGGAAAAGAGGATGGCTGCGGAGTGGGCCGTGCCTCTTCTCATGAGAAGGAAGAAGATTCAGTTTTGTTTTGTGACGATGGCAACGGAGACGAACGTTATTTTTGTCGCTGTCGACGGTCTATGTAATATATATAATATCTCCCTTTCAATGTCTTCTCTTTTGTTTGAACTATATTATGTCATTAAGCAAGGGACACATACATAGGCAAAAATAAAGATTATATATATACAGACACACACACAAGTATATAAAGAGAGATGAACATACATATTGAAATAGTCCTGCCAATCCTACCAGTTTATGGTACACTTTATCAAATCTAATAATAAATGGTAGCACCAAAAATGCACCTACTTCTAGACTAAAAGAAAAAGGCATTTCAAGATAAGTGCACTTCTTATCGCATGATGGTTATATGACATGATAATGCCTCATGGAAGGAAAAAAAAAGGCATTTCAAGTTTAGAACCCTTCTTATCATGATGGCTATATAATAATGCTTCATAGAAGAAAAAAAAAAAGAAAAAATAAAAGCCAAAGGGGCTGAAAAAGGCTTTTTGGGCCAATAGTTTTCTCGATCAAATTTGAACGGGATATTATGAGAATTTTCCAAGCAGTGGGTCTAAAAACAACATAGGTATTTACAAACCTTACATGTTGGTTTATAATCCCTCTTTCTCTCTGGTGCACGAAGGATGCAAGCCTCAAAAGAAAAGAAAAAAAGAAAAAATACAAATCAAAACCTAACAAAAGAACAATCATGAGCCTTATATATCTACTAAGATAAAAGCTAAGGAAGGGACTGTCTCAAGCCATTAGAATATACTCTACCTCCTTACTCACTTTTGCATTGGCTAATCATTTAGCTAATTGGTTGCCCTATTTAGAGATGTTTGTAGTCTTAAAAGCTTAAGAGCACTCTCTTAATCTTCTATATCTCCCTTCCAAACAGATATATGTCAAGAAAATGAGGACTTATAGTCTTTAAATCATCAACATCACACCTTGCTTAGGTCTTTAAGCCACTCAACTATTTGGAAACATTTAGGCAATACTTTTAAGTGCCTTTTTTATAAAAAAAGGAATTGGTTTTAATTTTTTTTAAAATACACAGGTGAAAACAAATGTTAACTGGGCAATTGTTTTTATTTTTATGCAATTATCGATTTGATGATGTCTTTAATAAGATTTAATAGATTCCAAATTTCAAACAATCAGGCGACATTTAGTGATAAATAGCTATTTGTTTAGTTGATAGTATAAGCAAGGATTATAGAACTGAATGTTACATAGGAAGTCTAAATGGCTTACTAATTCCTTTAACTGTTTAACAAATCTTTTTAACATTGCTTCTTCTAACCATAAACAATAATACTTGTCCTATATGATTTTGCTTGTAGACTATTTGATATATAATAATTGATTATATAGGACAAATCCTTTTTTTTATTTTTTAGATTAGATGTTGTATATGCTTCATAGAAGGCTTCCTATGCTACTCAACGAATTTAATTTTAATATGTATCGTATTGATTCTAAATGTTGAAATGATTGTTTGGAAAAAAATATTTAATGAACAAGGAAGCTTAAGTTAATTGATAAAATATGTTGAAAGAGAACTTAAAGGATGCAAATTTTTAATTGATAGAATGCAATGAATGTTTCATATTGAATACGGCCTTCATGGAGTCTATTTTGCAATCTTATAGGTCTATACTTTTTACAATTTAAACTCATGTTTTCTTTATAATACTAATATAACCATGTAATGGATATCTGTATTATGCTTATTTACTATTATAAATCTTATTTTGGAAGGAGTGTTTTAGTTAAAAATATTATTATCATTAACCTAACTATACATGGGGTCTCCATTTAAAATGCCTTGAATTATATTTAAACCTCATGATGAACCTTATTCTTTGCTACCTCTGAAGTTGTTTGATGAGCCTGAATGATAAAAAATTCTTCAACTAATCCTTAAGATTTCAAAGTATAGGCCTCTTTCATTTATCTATTAGGAATTGTATCCTAAAGCCAATCATTTGATGATTGTGCTAATGTAAATAGCATATAAATTGATATATTAATAAAAGTTATTTGACAGTTTATTCATTACAAGAACATCTTCTTAATACTCCTAATAGTAATGAAGCCCTTAGGATCTTCTTTTACAATAAAGAATGATTTATCTTTGAAGGTCCTTAAAAGAGTTCGCGACCAAATGATATACTATGACAGGGCCATAGTACTATCAATTATAGGACGTTGTATATCATATTTGTTGGTTATTCTCTTAACCAAGGAGTATAGAGACACTGGTATGACATACAGGTAAAAGTGTAGGAGTATATTTCACCGAACGTGACTCATTTTCGGATACTCTGCTTTCAAGAGTTAATCCGAGAAGATATGGGTATAAGTATCCTTAAGACCTGAGGATCACAACCGATGACTTGCAAGCAACTCATTGTACTTAGGTGCCGGACCACTTGGATTTTTAATCTAGCTACGAAAGGTTACTGGGTACAGTCAAGTACTTGTGGTAGTCAGTTGTGGATCAAGATAGAATTTGACCTATCCTGTTAAAAGAAGAAATGCTTGTGTTTCAATTTAGCAAGACCTTGGCCAAGGCACTTCATGTGAAGGTCACATGATTACTAAAGTTGAAATCACTTTATGGATTTGCTGTTTAGAGTTGACATGCTCTTAAGCCATCCTTAACATTTGTGGTCAAAATGATGAATTATACGGTAACTATTTCTTAGGGTTCTTAGAGTTTGCTCAGCAACTCTTCGACCTATCTGAATGTTGGGTTCCATTGCTAGATGGGCACATCGATTAGTATAGAAAGTTGTTCCTATGCTACCGGCTTAGGTTCGAACCTAGAGAGTCACACGCATTGAAGTTTCCTAGGATGATCTATTCGCTAATCAACGATTGAGAATCGTATATGATTTAGTTAATCAATTTGATTGATTGAATTATCTCAATTGAGTTAAGTACAAGTGAATAAGATTCAATTAGGTTTAAGTCTATTAGAAGGACTAATCAATTTCAAATATTGATTTGAAATTAGACTTGATTTGGATTTAAATAGATTCAGGACTAGCTAAATTTAATTTGGGCTAGGACCATAATCTATGTAGGTTCAATCCAATAAATTCAAATCAGCTTAAACCAAAACCCAACCCCAAACCCCATGTATAAAAAAAGTTTTCTCGCATGAAGATCTCATATGATGAGATAGCTAAAATCTCATCTCATGAGAGATTAAATTCTCATGCAAAATTTAATGTATAACATTAATCTTCTCCAAAACGGTTTCTGATGTGGCTGATCACACCCTCTGAGTGGCAGCATAACACCTTAAGCAATTCTCGGAGCCGGATGAGTTGATAGCTCGTTCTGGCATCGGCATCCTCACCTCGGCCCCTGGCTTCGGCCCCAACCTCTGGCTTCGGCCTCGGCCTCTAGCCTCGATCTCATCCTCGCCTCGGCCCCTGGCTTCGGCCCCGGCCTCTGGCTTCGGCCTCGGCCTCTAGCCTCAATCTCATCCTCGCCTTGGCCCCTGGCTTGGCCTCACCCTCGCCTCGGCCCTTAGCTTTGGCCTCGGCCTCTGGCTTTGGCCCTTGGCTTCGGCCTCACCCTCGCCTCGGCCCTTGGCTTCGGCCTCGGCCTCTGGCTTCGGCCCCACCTTCGCCTCGGCCCTTGGCTTCGGCCTTGGCTGGCTTTGTCCTCAACATTGCACATTTTTCTAGTATAACGGAGCCGGTCTCGAATACCAGACCCAGGGATTTGAGGCACCAACCCCGCATATCGTGCTCATCTGTTTTGTCGAGATCACGGGTGATGAAGGAGCTCCATCATTAAGCTATCAAGGTCCCATAACTAGAGCCAAAGCTAAGGAACTCCAAAGCTTGATCATGGAAGCAATTGGCCCAGGAGTAATCAGCCATGGAGAAGCAAATGGCCAAGTGGAAGAATTCAAGTGTTTGACTCTTTGCCAGGTGGACCAAAGGAATTGCAGCCTAATTAATGAGCTTTGAGACTATGCATTGCAGCCTAATTAATGAGCTTGAGACTATGCATTGCAGCCTAATTAATGAGCTCTGAGACTATGCATTGCAGCCTAATTAATGAGCTTTGGAACATGCAGAACTTATGAGGGTGTGTAGTATTTATTGCTATATTTGGCTTTTCCTATTCTTGAAGATCTATATATTGTATGCTGAACTTCAGATTGAAAGGTTAATGAACAATTCCGAATTTTCTTTTGGTTATAATCCAATTGAGAGCATTATTTCTTCCTTGCTTCTTGAAAGAACTAGGACTTAGTCATTTTAGCCAATTGACTATTTTATCTTTGATAATCAAGTTACCTTAGAACCTGTTTCTATTGTGATTTGGTTCCTTGGCCTTCTTCTTCTGTTTCGGTTAGTGCCTCTTCACGGGTTGGGGTTGTGTTAATCAACTGAAGAAGATATCCTTGTTAAGGTGATTCTAAAGATCCGTTCATCAATGGGCAATTACCAATGCACCTTGCAGTTGCTGATATACACGGCACCCATTCAGCAACGACTCACCTGCTCGCCATTCACGAAGCTCATCCTAACAAAGCAGATTCAACGGTTACAACGGAACGAGGTAAACTTGACCCTCCGAACAGGTATAAGAAGAGGACCCAAGCTCAACACGGGGGGATCTCTCTCTCTCTTCCTCTTTCAAGCTTTACTCACAACATTCCTGTTCTACAACTCACTGACTTGGGCGTCGGAGGGTCCCCACCGGAACTACCGGTCTAAAACTTTTTGCAGGCTTTCGAAGGAAGACGGTGACCTCTCTGCATCCTCGAAGGCCCATGAAGATCTCAGCTCACCCGATGCTCATCGCAAGTGATTTGGCAGCAACAGATTGGCGCGCTAGGAAGGGGGGCCGACAGACAGACGTTCACCTTCACGCATCTGCGACCCCTCAACTTCTGCAAGGGAGACGATGGTAACAACGCAAGCTTAGGAAACCTCCACCAGCCATGCTGGGGAACGCCTCCTGCGGACTGAGCAATCGGAGACCAACCTCCATGTTCTGCCTCTTGCGCCACCACAGTCTAGCCAGGCCGATCGGCTTGACGTCCTGACCAATCAGGTACAAGATCTGATGACGGTGGTGCAGGGACTGCAGGAACATTGCTTCACCGCCATGCCATTGCCACCTCAACCCCCTCCGCCTCATAAGGAGGGCCATGGAGCCAGTCAACCTTATCAGGGCAAGACTCCTCCTGATGATGCCTCCCACCACTCGCTCCCTAAACCTCGCCATCGGGAGACCTCAAAGCGATGGCGATCTCTCTCCGCCATTCTGATCGCTCCCCCCGACAAAATGGAGAGAAGGAACCAAGGCATGTGCGCTCCCTACACCGGCGGTCTTCCCCATCCTCCTCTTTCGACTCTTCTAAAGAAGACACCGATAGGAAGGCCGCTCGTCGGGCCGAACGGCGGCTTGATGAGTATCATCAGCGATTGGAGGAGCTTAGTCGTCGGATCACCAACCATCACGGGATGGACTACGACATCATCCCTCGCTTTCTCGCTGCATCATGGAGGAGCCGGTCCTACCTCGGTTCTGTCTCCCCAGTTGGACCCGTACGACGGCACGACGGATCCTCTGGACCACTTGGAGAGCTACAAGGTCCTCATGCAAGTCCAGGGGGCGACTGACTCGCTTCTATGTGTTGCCTTTTCGGCCACACTTCGGAAGGCGGCGCGCGCATGGTATTCCCGTTTACCACCGTGCAGCATCAATTCTTTCAGACAACTCGAGCGATCTTTCCTGGCCCACTTTGATGCATGCCGGAAGATCCCTCGAGTGGCTGATAGTTTATTCGTTGTCCAGCAAAGGAGCAGCGAGACTCTGAAGGATTTCGTTGCTCAGTTCAAGGAGGCCGCGCTCGAGGTTTATAACTTGGAGGACTTTGTAGCCACCCTAGCCCTGAAGCGAGGGCTCCGTCCTTCTAGGTTTGCTTACTCCCTGGACCAAAAAACCTCCCAGCTCCTACGCCGAATTGCTGAGCCAGGCACAGAAGTATATTCGCGCCAACGAAGCAGACTCTTCTAGAAGGGAGGCTGACAAAGGTTCCAGAAAGAAGCCAATATCCATGGAACCCACCGGAGGACAATCCAGAAAGCCTGAGCCACCTCATCGCTCGGACAACCGCCCTCAAACGCTTGTTCCCAAGGAACAGTTCACCCCTCTTCTCGCTCTAGTTTCTCACATCCTGTTGGAGATCGAGGATGAGCCCTACTTCCAACGCCCACCCCCCATGAAGCCAGGGGTTCCTCGCAGCAAGGAACTCTACTGCCGATACCACCGAGATTATGGGCATGACACTGAAGACTATCGCCTTTTGAAAAAGGCCATTGAAGAACTTGTCCAATAGGGTCTCTTGGGCAAGTTCGTTCAAAGAAGAAACCCCCTGCTCCTGCACCTCAGATTGGCATGGACAACACCCCGATGGAAAAAACGATAGCCATGATTTCCTGGGGGGCAGGTAGCAACTCAAAAAGACGACATAAGGGGGACTCTGTAATTCCTTTCTTTGGGAAGGACTTAGATGGGGTAGTTAATAGGCATGACGACAGCGTCGTCGTGTCTATGATAATAGCCAAACATCCTGTAAAGAGAATTTTAGTAGATAGTGGAAACTCTATTGATGTTTTGAGCTACGAAGCCTTTGTTCAGATGAAACTATCTAACTCTTCTATTCGACCAGTCACCATGCCTCTGATGGGTTTTACTGGAGATTCTGTGAGTGTCGAGGGGAAGATCACCCTCCCTATCATAGCTGGGACTCCACCACGTCAGAGTACGGTAGTCATAAATTTTCTGGTGGTTCGGATCCCGTTGGCTTACAACGCTATCTTGGGAAGGTCTGGCTTGAATTTCTGGATGCCATTATCTCCACCAAGAGATTGCTGGTGAGATTCCCCACCAATGAAGGGGTCGGAGAAATGAAGGGAGAACAGAGCCCACCACCACTTTGCTGCGACTTAGCCCCCAGCCCGCAGGAGACGGTGATGGCAGCGGCGCCTGAACCACTCGACCCCCAAGACTTGGAGAGGAGAGAGGAGCCAGTCGAGCACCTCCTAGCCTTTCCCTTGGGGGAGGACCCAACGAGGACAGTCCAGATCGGAGCATTGCTTCCAGAAGAGGCACGCGATCGGCTCCTTGCTTTCCTGCGTGCCAACTCCAACATCTTCGCATGGTCATCATCAGATATGCCCGTCATCCCTGAGGAGATAATCACTCATCGGCTCAACATCAAGCCAGAATGCCGGCCTATCCAACAGAAGAGAGGATAGGCAGAAAGCCATCGATGAGGAAATCTGCAAGCTGGGAGCTGCGGGCCATATCCGGAAAGTTCACTACCTCAACTGGTTGGCTAACGTCGTGATGGTCCGTAAGGCCAACGGGAGCTAGAGAATGTGCATAGACTTCACTGACCTTAACAAAGCATGCCCTAAGGACAGCTTTCCATTGCCTCGGATCGATCAACTGGTGGACGCTACGTCCGGCCATGAGATCCTTAGTTTCATGGACGCTTTCTTTAGGTACAACCAAATCAGGATGAACCCGACAGACGAGGAAGCTACCTCTTTCATAACCGAGAAGGGACTATACTGCTACAAGGTGATGCCATTCAGACTGAAGAACGCGGGGGCCACTTACCAAAGGCTAATGAACAAAGTCTTCGAGGACCAGATCGGGTGCAATATGGAGGTATATGTGGACGACATGTTAACGAAAAGTGTCCACGCCACCAGCCATATCGCCGATCTGACAGAGACCTTCGGCAACCTCCCCCGATACCAAATGAGCCTGAACCCATGCAAATGTGCCTTTGGGGTGACAGCGGCAAATTCTTGGGTTTCATGGTGACCCAACGAGGAATCGAGGCAAACCCTGAAAAAGTCCGAGCCATCCTAGACATGAGACCTCCCGCCAACAAGAAGGAAGTGCAACGCCTAATGGGAAGGGTGGCGGCCTTGAGCCGCTTTTTATCCAAATCCGCTGAGAGGTGCTTGTCTTTCTTCAAGGCTCTCCACAGAGTCAACGGTATCGAATGGACGAGGGAATGCCAGAAGGCCTTCGAGGGACTGAAAGAATTTTTATCCACCCAGCCGCTGCTATCCAAGCCAAAGGGTGGAGAAGAACTTCTTCTGTACCTCGCGGCTTCTCCCGAAGCTGTTAGTTCCGTGCTGGTTTGCATGGACACCAATGGAACACAAAAGCCGATGTATTACACCAGTAAGATGCTTCATAATGCAGAGACCAGGTATTCGAGAATCGAGAAGATTATCTCGCGTTGATCGTATCCGCTCAATGCCTCCGACCCTATTTCAAGCTCATCTGATCGTGGTGGTCATGGACCAACCACTCAAGGCGATTCTCGCTCGTCCAGACACTTCGGGCCAACTGGCGAAGTGGGTGCTTAAGCTGGGAGAATTCGACCTATCTTTCCATCCCCGGTCGGCTATGAAATCTCAGGTCCTGGCAGATTTCTTGGTCAAATGCACCTGGGGCGAGGAGCAACCAAAAGACTCCCATGCAAACCCCTTAACTCCTGGGACTGGAGAGGATAAATGGATCCTTCATATGGACGAAGCATCAAATTCCCAAGGGAGCGGAGCGGGCCTCATCCTGGCCAATCCGGATAGAGTTGTAACCGAGTGCACTCTCTGTTTTCTCTTTCCAGCCACCAACAACCAGGTGAAGTATGAGGCCCTACTGTCGGGAATAAGATTGACCCAGGAGCTCGGGGTGAAGCGCCTTAGAGCATTCACATTCACTGACTCCCAGCTAGTCACTGGCCAAATCACTGGAGAATACAAGGCGCGAGATCCTACTATGTCCCGTTACTTGAGTATGGTGCAGTCACAAGCCTCTCTCTTAGCCTATTTCAGCGTCAGCTACATTCCTCATGGAGATAACGCTAGAGCTGACGCCCTGTCCCGACTTGCTACCTCGGTCGATGGGACATTGGAAAGAACCTACGTGAAGCATCTGGAAGTCCCAAGCATCGAAGCAACGAAGGAGACCCTACTGGTCTAGCAAGAGCCTTCATGGATGGACGCTTATATCCGATACCTGACTGACGGTGCCCTTCCGGAGGACTCGACTGAGGCTAGGTTGCTCAAGAGGCTGGCCCCGAAGTTTTTGATGATGGACGGAAAGCTCTACCGAAGATCATTCTCGTACTCGGTCTTCAAATGCATCGGCTGTTGGGAATTGTATCCTAAAGCCAATCATTTGATGATTATGCTAATGTAAATTGTATATAAATTGATATATTAATAAAAGTTATTTGGTAGTTTATTCATTACAAGAACATCTTCTTAAAACTCCTAATGGTAATGAAGCGCTCAGGATCTTCCTTCATGATAAAGGAGGATTTATCTTTGAAGGTCCTTAAAAGAGTTCGCGACCAAATGATATACTATGACAGAGCCATAGTACTATCAATTATAGGACATTGTATATCATATTTGTTGGTTGTCCTCTTAACCAAGGAGTGTAGAGACACTGGTATGACATACAGGTGAAAGTGTAGGAGTACATTTCATCGAATGTGACTCATTTCTGGATACTCTACTATCAAGAGTTAATCCGAGAAGATATAGGTATAAGTATCCTTCAGACCTGAAGATCACAACCAGTGGCTTACAAGCAACTCATTGTACTTAGGTGCCGGACCACCTGAATTTCTAATCCAGCTACGAAAGGTTACTGGGTGCAGTCAAGTACTTGTGGTAGTCAGTTGTGGATCAAGATGGAATTTGACCTATCTCGTTAAAAGGAGAAATGCTTGTGTTTCAATTTAGCAAGACCTTGGCCAAGGAACTTCATGTGAAAGTCACATGATCACTAAAATTGAAATCACTTTATGATTTGCTGTTTAGAGTTGACAGGCTCTTAAGCCATCCTTAGCATTTATGGTCAAGAGGATGAATTATACGGTAACTATTTCTTAGGGTTCTTGGAGTTTGCTCGGCAACTCTTCGACCTATCCGGATGTCAGGTTCCATTGCTAGATGGACACATCGATTAGTATAGAAAGTTATTTTTATGCTACCGGCTTAGGTTTGAACCTAGAGAGTCACACGCATAGAAGTTTCCTAGGATGATCTATTTGCTGATCAATGATTGAGAATCGTATATGATTTAATTAATCAATTTGATTGATTGAATTATCTCAATTGGGTTAAGTACAAGTGAATAAGATTCAATTTGGTTTAAGTCTATTAGAAGGACTAGTCAATTTCAAATATTAATTTGAATTAGACTTGATTTAGATTTAAATAGATTTAGGACTAGCCAAATTTGATTTGGGCTAGGACCATGATCTATGTGGGTTCAGTCCAATAAATTCATATCAAATTAAACCATCACCTGAACCCAAACCTCTCGCATAAGGATCTGATGGCTGAAATCTCATCTCATTAGAGATTAAATTCTCATATAGAATTTAATGCCTGACATTAATCCTCTTCCATTGGAATTCTAAGTGTTAGAATTCATGTTCCTCTCAGAATTAGCCAAACATTGCGACTCTTTGGTTTTCACCAAACGTCGAAATTAACCAAGCGCCGCATCTCTTTGGTTTTCACTAAACGTCGAAATTAACCAAACGCCGCGCCTCTTTGGTTCGGCGTCTCTTTGCTTTTTACCGAACGATGGAATTCTAAATGTTAGAATTCAATAGGTTGGCTAAAATGAGACTATAAATAGAGGACATCCCTCACCAGATTACACTAAACAATAACACACGATATGTCGTTGATTGAAATTCTAAAAGGTTAGAATAGAAAATCCTGGTGATTCTAGTGTTAGCGGAAGTGTGGTGGATCTTGGAGGAAGATTCAAGTAGGAGGATTCAAGATCAGCAAATTTATTTTTCTGCAAGCTAGCACTCCCGAAAATTCGATCATTCAGGGCTTCGCGTGGACGATACTAGAGGTCGAGCGATTGAACGGCTGCAGAGCATAAAAGGATTTACCAACTGCCCTTAAGGTAAGTGATATGATCCCTAGATCTTAAGGCATGATTCAAGGCAAGAAGTACGACTTCTTACCTTGAAGATCAAGATATGATCTTGATTATTTTACTTATATGCATATTTTAGATCAAGCGATCCTATATATAAGGCAAAGATATGATCTTGATGCATATTAAATAGATTAATATGTAATCTTTTAGTTTCCGCATTGATAATAGTTATCAAATTTTAAAATATGCATGCCTCAGAGATTATTTCTCTCTTCAAATGGTATCAGAGCCATGGTTTCGTCATTGATCTAATTTATTGCATGTAAATTAATGCTCTCATTAATTGTGTAATCAAAGCTAAAAAATCACAGGTCTATTCGGTCACAGATGGATTAAAAATCCAAATTACAGGTATTCTGTGACATATTGCTTATGGTTCTTGATGTTTAGTCAAAAGATAATTTAAATTGATCTTTGGCTTCAAAACACAGATTACACACACTCTCAAAATATATTTTATATTTGATACATATTGATGTTGTATAAAAGCATTATATTTGCATGTTTAGTATAAAAACATAGATATGAGATATGATGGCTTGTAATCTATGTTATGAAACATACAAATATTTATGAGAGTTTTATTTGAATGTCAAATATTAATTCATAATCTTTTTAGATATGATCTAAATATAGGAATTATGAGTAGTAACATAATGCAAGTGATGCTTGATTGAAATATATGACATGTAAACATGAAATATATTTAATCTTTTGGGTTAGCTAAATTGGGTCCATAAAGGGTTAGACCCTAAGGTTTAAATCAACTGGACTAAAAGAGTATTTGATCAAATCTAATTAGATTAGGTTAAGAATGCTCTAAATCAAACAATAGTTGTAGTTGATCATGTCCTTCTCTTTGATTAAACCAAATGGAAGTAGATTAGGCTCGTGGTTGAGCATGAATCTCTTAGATGGTCAAATCAGAATTGGTTAACCATATGATGTCAAGGTGAGTTGGCAAGTTGCTCTAGGATCAACGATCGAATGGTTTTTAATTGGGAGCTACTCGTATTGATGCATCTTTAACGAGTTAATGGCATATCCCTCCCATCGATCTCACTCACCTGGTCAATATGGTGAACCATTTATGATTCAGATCATTTACCTGATTCGGGTTGACCCATGCCTGTAAGAAAATCAGTCTGACTGATTTAGGTGCCACTTAACCTGACTTAATCTTGTTTCATTCTACCGATTTCATAGATTCAGTGGGAGAACTTGATTAGTCAATTTGTCTTCAGATTATTAAATCCTCTAAAATTATTAGGTCCTTAAAATGAAATAGTTATATGATAACTAGATCATAGCCTCCCATTAAGGTGGGTGATAATGAGTCCGATGTCTTGATAATCATTGGAGGCACTCCATGCCTGGTGCTTGTCAACCATCGGAATTATCATTCATTATATGATAAGTCAGTGTAACTATTAAATAGATAGTCAGGTGAGCCGAGCTTCACTCGGGCTTGGTTGTCTATTGATAGGTTACACTGATTATATCATTTAATGGTTGGACCTAACCAGAACTTTCAGTGGAGGCACTCCATGCCTGCTGAAGAGGTACATGGGGCAAAACTGAACACTAAGAATTGTTTGGGGAAACAATTAGTTTTGAACCTACTCTTAGATGCATATGGGTTGGCCAAGCTTCACTTGGGCCTGTATGTAGTCTATGTAGATCTTAGTGCCCGCTAAAGAATTAAGAATAATTCTTCGAATTGGGGTGTAGAGGCTGCCAATTTGAACAAAATAGTGGGAGAATCTTTAGACTAAAGTCCAAGTCTTTAACTGAATCAATTTATATACTAATAAACTTTAGTTTTTTCTTATGCAGAAAATGGCCACTAATTTATCATTAAGGTCCCTATTGGATAGTGACAAGTTGAATGGTTCAAATTTCAATAGCTGGTTTAGAAAACTTAAGATCGTCCTTGAGCATGAGAGGATTCTATATATTCTGAATAATCCTGCACCAAAGATACCTGATGCAAACACCAAAGTTCTGAGAAAGACACTTATCAGAAGTGGCTCAATGATAGAACTAGCGTACGTTGCATCATGCTAGCAGCAATGAACGATGAATTCGGTCGCCGGTTCGAGAATGCTCAGCCAGAAGAAATCATTCAAGCGTTGAATGAATCTTTCGGCACACCGACGACGTTGAAAGGCACAAGACTAGTTGTGCTATTTTTAATGCTCGAATGAGGGATGGATCTCCTGTCACTGATCATGTATTGTACATGATCGAGAAGATAGAACTGCTAAGCAAGCTCGGCTTTCCCCTACATGAGCAGTTGGAAAAAGATGCGATCCTGAATTCCTTGCCTCCATCCTTCCGACCTTTCCTTACTCATTTTCGAATGACAAAGCCTGCAGTCAACTACCACGGTTTGTTGGGGTTGTTACAGAACTTTGAGAAGGATAACCAGCTCTCTAAGGGTTTGGTTAATGTGGTTGAAGGATCTAAGGTAGGGCGTCAACCCTTTGGGAAAGGGAAGAAGAAAAAGAATAAGAAAAGGTGCAACATGCTAGGACATCTATAAGGGGTCAGATGCAGAAGAAGAAAGTTGATAAAAGTCAAGCTGAATGCTTTCACTGCAAGATGCAAGGGCACTGGAAGAGGAACTGTCCTCTTTACATTGCCACACTTGATCCAAACAGGCCAAAGAAGAAAAAGGGGCAAGATGTTGCTCAACAAGGTATTTATATGATAACACCTTGTAATTTTTCTGTATATGATAATCAGACCTGGGTATTGGATACCGGGAGTCCTTTTAACATTTGCAATTCATTGCAGGGACTACAGGTCACTAGAAGATTTGAGGACAATGAAAGATTCCTTAATGTCGGCGATGGAAGATTAGTTCCAGTTCTGGCATTAGGAGTTCTTGAAATAGTTTTCAATAGAAATGTCATTATACTAAATGATTGTCATTTTTGCCCAACGTTCTTGTTGAACGTAATTTCTGTAGGCCTTCTGGCCAAAAGTCATTATGAAATTTCAATAAAGGATGTTACTTTGAATATCATTATGAATGGAGTCACTGTAATGACTGGGCATTTATCTAATGGCATTTATATATTATCACAGCCTGTGAATGTAGTGTACAAATCAAGTAAGCGCCCTAGAACAACTGATGTCACAGACATTTATCTTTGGCACCATCGGCTGGGTCATATCAACAAGAATAGATTAAACAGGTTAACTCAGGAGGGCATCCTTCGAGTTGATGATTGTGAATCATTAACTACCTGTGAATCATGTCTTCTTGGTAAAATGACCAAGTCATCTTTTACTGAAAAGGTGAAAGAGCCAAAGAGCTATTGGTCTAGTACATACTGATGTATGTGGACCAATGAGCACTTGTGCCAAAGGTGGATATTACTACTTCATTACTTTTACAGACGACCTTTCTAGGTTCGGTTATGTCTATCTTATGAGACATAAATCTGAGTCGTTTGAAATGTTCAAACTATATCATAAAGAAGTAGAAAAACAAACAGAAAAATGTATTAAGATCCTTCGATCAGATCGAGGAGGCGAATACCTTTCCAATGAACTTTATGACATATTTAAGGAGAATGAGATTCTCTCCCAATGGACTCCTCCTGGAACACCGCAACATAACGGTGTGTCGGAAAGAAGGAATCGAACTCTGTTAGACATGGTTCGGTCCATGATGGGTTTTGCAAGCTTGCCAATATCATTTTGGGGATACGCATTAGAATCAGCTTGTCATATTCTAATAAGGTTCCAAGTAAGTCTGTTTCTAAAACTCCACATGAGATGTGGTATGGACATAAACCGGTTATCACCTATCTGAGAGTCTGGGGGTGTCCGGCTTATGTGAAACGTGCAAAATCAGACAAACTTGAACCCAAATCTGACAAATATTTTTTCATCGGCTATCCGAAAGAAACCAAAGGATATTACTTCTACAATACTGAAGAACAAAAATTAGTAATAGAGCAGTTTTTCTTGAAAAGGAGTTCCTTAGTGAAGGAACAAATAGCTCTAATGTTGAACTTGAGGAAGTTCATCAAGTAGAAGGAACAACACAAACCAGTGAACCCTTAGAATCTGAGTTGATTAGATCAAACTCAAAACCCATTTTAGATGCACCATTAAGGCGATCTGGTAGAGTACCACATCAACCGGACAGATACTTAGGTTTCTTGGTCCAGAACGATGATCTGTTGAACTCGATGAGAACAACGAGGATCCGATCACCTATATGGATGCTATGCAAAGGACTGACTCTAATAAATGGCTTGATGCCATGAAATCCGAACTTGATTCCATGAAGGACAATAATGTATGGACATTAGTTGACCCACCCGAAGGGATAAAACCCATAGGGTGTAAGTGGGTTTTCAAGAGGAAAAGAGGCGCAGACGGAAAGGTTGAGACCTATAAAGCACGTCTGGTTGCCAAGGGGTATCGTCAACGTTATGGTATTGACTATGATGAAACATTTTCTCCTATGGCAATGCTGAAATCCATTCGGATTATGCTAGCTATAGCAGCACACTTCGATTATGAGATTTGGCAGATGGATGTTAAAACTGCTTTTCTAAATGGTGATTTAGAAGAACAGGTGTATATGATACAGCCTGAAGGTTTTATATCTGAAGATGAGTCTAAGTGTGCAGGCTACAGAAGTCTATTTATGGACTTAAGCAAGCATCTAGGAGTTGGAACATACGATTTGATAAAGTGATCAAATCTTATGGCTTTATTAAGAATAAAGAAGAACCTTGCATTTATAAATGGGCTAACGATTTCGTTATTGTATTTCTTGTATTATATGTGGATGATATTCTCTTAATCGGGAATGATATCCTGCATTACAAGGAATAAAGACATGGTTATCATCACAATTCTCCATGAAAGATCTAGGAGAAGCATCATACATCCTAGGGATGAAGATCTATAGAGGATCTAAGAGGATGCTTGGTTTATCCCAATCTACATACATTGACACCATGCTAAAGAGGTTTAGCATGAGAATTCCAAGAAAGGCTATCTTCCGATAGGCCATGGAATTCATCTTTCTAAGAAGGATTGTCTGACAACTCCTAATGAAAGAGAACGTATGAGTCGAATTCCATATGCTTCGGTAGTGGGATCGATTATGTACACCATGACATGTACAAGACCAGATGTGGAATACTCACTAGGAGTAGTGAGTAGATACCAATCTGATCCAGGAGAAAAACACTGGTGAGTTGTTAAGACAATCCTTAAGTATTTGATAAATACTAAGGACTAGTGGTTAGTCTATGGAGAGTAGGATTTGAAACTTGTTGGATATACTAATTCCAGTTTCCAATCAGATCATGATGATAGCAAAAGTGTATCGAGTTTCGTATTTATCCTAAATGGTGGAGTTGTTTACTGAAAAGTTCCAAGAAACATACAGTGGCAGATTCGGTGTGCGAGGCAGAGTACATCGCAGCATCAGATGCTACGAAAGAAGCTGTGTGGCTATGAAAGTTTATCTCCGAGCTTGGAGTGGCACCTTCCATAGATGGACCAGTCCTGTTGTACAGTGACAGCACTGGTGCCATAGCTCAAGCAAAGGAACCACGAGTACATCAGCGCACCAAGCACATACTGCACCGGTTTCATCTTATACGAGAGATTATAGACCGAGGTGGCATAAATCTTCAGAAGATTGATGGAAAGGAAAACCTAGGTGACCCATTTACTAAAGCACTCTGCATCAAGGAGTTTGATGACTATAAATTGAAGATGGGTATTAGATACTGTAATGAGTGGCTTTAGGCTAAGTGGGAGTTTGTTGGGAATTGTATCCTAAAGCCAATCATTTGATGATTGCGCTAATGTAAATTGTATATAAATTGATATATTAATAAAAGTTATTTGGCAGTTTATTCATTACAAGAACATCTTCTTAAAACTCCTAATGGTAATGAAGCCCTCGGGATCTTCCTTCATGATAAAGGAGGATTTATCTTTGAAGGTCCTTAAAAGAGTTCGCGACCAAATGATATACTATGACAGGCCATAGTACTATCAATTATAGGACGTTGTATATCATATTTGTTGGTTGTCCTCTTAACCAAGGAGTGTAGAGACACTGGTATGACATACAGGTGAAAGTGTAGGAGTATATTTCACCGAACGTGACTCATTTTCGGATACTCTACTGTCAAGAGTTAATCCGAGAAGATATAGGTATAAGTATCCTTCATACCTGAAGATCACAACCAGTGGCTTACAAGCAACTCGTTGTACTTAGGTGCCGGACCACCTGGATTTCTAATCCAGCTATGAAAGGTTACTAGGTGCAGTCAAGTACTTCTGGTAGTCAGTTGTGGATCAAGATGGAATTTGACCTATCCCGTTAAAAGGAGAAATGCTTGTGTTTCAATTTAGCAAGACCTTGGCTAAGGCACTTCATGTGAAAGTCACATGATCACTAAAATTGAAATCACTTTATGGATTTGCTGTTTAGAGTTGACAGGCTCTTAAGCCATCCTTAGCATTTGTGGTCAAGAGGATGAATTATACGGTAACTATTTCTTAGGGTTCTTGGAGTTTGCTCGGCAACTTTTCGACCTATCCGGACATTGGGTTCCATTGCTAGATGGGCACATCGATTAGTATAGAAAGTTTTTCTATGCTACCGGCTTAGGTTCGAACCTAGAGAGTCACACGCATAGAAGTTTCCTAGGATGATCTATTTGATGATCAACGATTGAGAATCGTATATGATTTAATTAATCAATTTGATTGATTGAATTATCTCAATTGGGTTAAGTACAAGTGAATAAGATTCAATTTGGTTTAAGTCTATTAGAAGGACTAGTCAATTTCAAATATTGATTTGAAATTAGACTTGATTTGGATTTAAATAGATTCAGAACTAGCCAAATTTGATTTGGGCTAGGATCATGATCTATGTGGGTTCAGTCCAATAAATTCAGATCAGATTAAACCATCACCTGAACCCAAACCTCTCGCATAAGGATCTCACATGATGAGATGGCTGAAATCTCATCTCATAAGAGATTAAATTCTCATATAGAATTTAATACCTGACATTAATCCTCTCCCGTTGGAATTCTAAGTGTTAGAATTCATGTACCTCTCGGAATTAGCCAAACATTGCAACTCTTTGGTTTTCATCGAACGTCGGAATTAACCAAGCACCGCATCTCTTTGGTTTTCACCGAACGTCGGAATTAACCAAATGCCTCTTTGGTTCGACGTCTCTTTGCTTTTTACCGAACGACGGAATTCTAAATGTTAGAATTCAATGGGCTGGCTAAAATGAGACTATAAATAGAGGACATCCCTCACCAGATTACATAGAACAATAACACACGATATGTCGTGGATTGAAATTCTAAAAGGTTAGAATAGAAAATCCTGGTGATTCTGGTATTAGCGGAAGCGTGGTGGATCTTGGAGGAAGATTCAAGTGGGAGGATTCAAGATCAGCAAATTTATTTTTCCGCGAGCTAGCACTCTTTGGAATCCGATCATTCGGGGCTTCGCGTGGATGATACTAGAGGCCGGGTGATTGAACGGCTGCAGAGCATAAAAGGATTTACCAACTGCCCTTAAGGTAAGTGATATGATCCCTAGATCTTAAGGTATGATTCAAGGCAAGAAGTACGACTTCTTACCTTGAGGATCAAGATATGATCTTGATTATTTTATTTATATGCATATTTTAGATCAAGCGATCCTATATATAAGGCAAAGATATGATCTTGATGCATATTAGATAGATTAATATGTAATCTTTTAGTTTCTGCATTGATAATAGTTATCAAATTTTAAAATATGTATGCCTCGGAGTTTATTTCTCCCTTCATCGGCCCTACGGAAGCAGATTACATCCTGCGGAAAATACATGAAGGCATATGCGGGAGTCATCTGGGGGGCAGAGCTCTGGCGTATAAAGCCTTGTGACAAGGATACTACTGGCTAACAATGAGGGAGGATGCGTCCGAGCTCGTCAAGAGATGTGACAGTTTCCAACACCATGCCAACATCCAACGCCAACTGACATCTCAGCTGACTCCCCTAGCTGCACCTTGGCCCTTCGCCCAATGGGGTATGGACATCCTGGGACCATTCCCTCCGGCCTTCGATCAGCACAAATTCCTACTGGTAGCCGTCGACCATTTCACCAAGTGGATAGAGGCCGAAGCACTCGCTTTTTGAAAATCTATAGTATGCCGTTTCGGGCTGCCGCATACTCTCGTCACCGACAATGGCCAGCAGTTTGACAACACGGCCTTCCGGGAGTTCTGCACCGAGCTAGGCATTCATCAGCGGTTCACCTCTATGGGGCATCCCCAGACCAACGGTGCAGCCGAGGTGACCAACCGCATTATCCTTCAAGGACTTAGGGCCCGGCTAGATGACTGCAAAGGACGATGGGTGCAAGAGCTCCCCAGTGTGCTATGGGCCTACCACACCACGCCGCGAGCCCCCACCGAAGAGACTCCTTTTAGCCTGGTCTTCGGGTCCGAAGCCATCATTCTTGTGGAGATAGGTGTCCTGAGCCCCCGTACGGAGTTTTACGGCAAGGGGGACAACCCAAATCAGCTGCGAGCCAACCTCGACCTAGTAGAAGAACTACGGGACCAAGCATGGCTCCGGATGGCGGCCTTCCATCAGCGGGCGACCAGATACTACAATGCCCGAGTACAACCCAAGATGTTCCGCCCCAGAGACCTAGTCCTTCGACGAGCTGAAATATCAAAGCCAACGGAAGGAGGAAAGTTTGCGCCAAGATGGGAAGGACCCTATCGAGTCGCGGAGGTGCTTCATCACGGAGCATACAAAGTTGAGGGGCTAGACGGGAAGCCTCTCCCCCGCACTTGGAACGCAGACAACCTACGTCAGTATTATCAGTAGTTTGTTAATTTCCTTAGCTTGAACCTGTCTACCGAAGTACTATACAAAATATTCTCATTGACATGTTTTTGAGTAATCCTGCTTCTCCCTCGAAGCCCACCTCCATGTTGGCACTCAAGCCCGGCTCCGCGTCGGCATTCTAAGCCCGAGTCTCCCCTTAGCACTTAAACTCGGCTCCACGTCGGCATTCTAAGCCCGAGTCTCCCCTCGGCACTCAAGCCCGGCTCCGCGTCAGCACTCTAAGCCTGAGTCTCCCCTCAACACTCCAAGCCCGGCTCCGCGTTAGCACTCTAAGCCCGAGTCTCCCCTCGGCACTCCAAGCCCGGCTCCGTGTCGGCACTCTAAGCCCGAGTCTTCCCTCGGCACTCAAGCCTGGCTCCGCGTCGGCACTCCAAGCCTGAGTCTCCCCTCGGCACTCCAAGCCCGAGTCTTCCCTCGGCACTCTAAGCCTGAGTCTCCCCTCGGCAATCAAGTCTGGCTCCATGTCGGCACTCTAACCCCGAGTCTCCCCTCAGCACTCAAGCTCGGCTCTGCGTCGGAACTCTAAGCCCGAGTCTCCCCTCGGCACTCAAGCCCGGCTTTGCATCGGCACTCCAAGCCCAAGACTCTGCATCGGTACCTTAGCTCGACTCCACGTCGGCACCTTAGCTCGACTCCACGTCGGCACCTTAAAATCGACTCCGCATCGGCACATGACCGACTCCGCATCGGCAATCAAGTCCGATCTCGTGTCGGCACTCTATCTAGTTTAGTAGCATCGGCACACGAAAACTGACTCCACATCGGTATTGGAAGTTTCTAACTCTTTAAAAGGCCCAATCCCATGTCTGTGTTGGCCTAGCTGTGCCATAGCCCCACCCGACCTCGTGTCGATAGCCCCTTAATCAACTTCGCATCGGTACTACCCTCCGGTGTCGATAGCCTGCGGCACGAGGTCATTTGTCAAGGCCACCAGGTCACACAAGTACGGTTATTAGCTATGACTGCCTACAGCCTTGGTAGCGGCCACTATGGCTTATTCATATCCAATCATTGATAATTTGTTACGATGCAAATCAAATTGAGAATTGAGCAAGAAATTTTCATTTCTAATGAAAGTTACAAAATTGCCGATCAAATTGGACTTGATACAACAAAAAGAAAATTAAGGTTCGGCCAGGGTTGAGCCATCATCCTTAGGGACCTCATCTGGCTCCAACTCTTCAATCCCTTCGAGGCCGTAGAGCTTTCGGATTTTCTCCTTGCAGTCCTGAAAGCCGCCATCATATGCAAATGTCGTTGTCTCGGCCAGCTCCCTATTGAAAGCCTTGGACTTCCTAAAATCCTCTACGGCCTCGATGGCTTTCTTCTTGGCCTCGACGGCCTTCTCCTCAGCCTCGGTGGCCTTTTTCTCAGCCTCAGCGTCCTTCTTCTCGGCCTCAGTCACCACCGCCCTCAGATGTGCTGCCTCGGCATCTCGTTGACGGGCGATTTCCTTGGCATTCTCGGCCCTCTCCTCGGCCACTTCGATCTCAATGATGGTAGAGTGCAGCCGGTGCTGCAGCAAGTAAACTTCCGCTTCGGCGGCTTTTTGCTTCTCTTCGGCCACCCTCTGCTTTTCCTCTGCCACCTGAGCATTATCAAGCTCATTGGCCGCCTGGCACTGAGCCACTTCCAACGCCTTCTCCGCTTTCTCAGCCCAGGCCAGGTTACGAAGTCGGGCAGCCTCGACTTTGGCTTCAGCTTTTTGTGCCCGGGCTTTGCTCGGGCCTCCTCCAGGACTGCCTCGGCCCTCTCCGCTCTTGCTCGGACTTCTCGAATTTCCTCCACATATTGATCGAGAGTGGCCTTGGCCTGGGACCAAAGGCCCCTCATAGCGGTCATAGAGTTCAATGCCTGATCAGATTATTTGGTTTAGATAAAGAAACAGTCCTAAAAGTTTTGATAATGGAATAATACTTACCCAGAGATGTACCACGGACGCCTCTCGGAAGAAGGTAGACTTCCCTTGATGTTGAAGGAACCCCTGCAGCTCGGGCACGGACGCTTGAGCCAATGTTCGCTCGGCCCAGCGGCTGTAGCGCATCAAAATAGATCGAAAAGAAAGGTCAATATCCTCTCCCTCCGCTGACTTCATGACCACAGGCGAGGACTCAGCCTCTGACCCTAATCCCTTGGGCACCTTTGCTGATGGAGACGCCTCAGCCGCTGCCCCTTCGGGAGACAGGGTGGCTTCCGGAGTCGGCCTTGTAGCCGAGTGGGCCAGCTCCGCTTCGGGAGCTATAGGCTGTGGTGACAACGCTTTGGTGCCCCGCTCCGGGGAAGTGTCGATCAGGTCGATTGGAGACGGAGGTGGTACTGGTGAAGGCGAACGAGGTAAATCCCTTTCTCCCGCTTCGTTCCGCCCTGGTGCCTCTCTGACCTTGGCCCTTGCCGCCTCACTTCTTAGGGCTTCTTCGGCTTTGGCCCTTTTCACCTCGCTTCCGCTCGAGGTCTCTCCGGCCTCAATCCTCTTGGCAATCTTGGTGACGGCCCTCCTCTCGGCCAGGGCCCCATCCGCCTTGACCTTCCTTTTCCTTGTGGCAGCCTGTTTTATCTCGCAAAGTGATGGTGCCATTCCTATATCAAGGAAAAGGAAAGAAGAGTATTAAAAAAAAAAGGAAAGAGAGGAGAAGGGCAAAAAAAGCAAGGTGAGTAATCAGCCACTCACCGCTGGACGGAATAAGGCCGGCAAGACGGAGGTTCTCTTCGATTAAAAGTTGATTGCATCGAGGGATGTCGGTAGTCAGAAGCTGCCCAAATGCCATTCGATCCCTCGGGAGTACAGAAGTGTCTCTATTTGCGTCGGTATTAGGTGTTCCCCAGACACCACTCACCCTCTCAACGTCGGCAAAAAAGGACCTATCTTTCCAACTTTTGATGGATGTGGGAAGATATAGTTTAAGAATCCTAGTGGATCTAGGGGTAAAGGACCACCACCCCCCTTGCTTGCGAAGAGTATAGAAGCTACGGAACAAAGAGATGCTAGCCTCTATACCCTGAAAGTGACAAAGTACCATAAAGCCGACGATGGTTTGGATAGAATTTGGGACTAACTGTGCGGTACCAAGGAGTATCTGTCTAAGAGGTTGAGGATGAAAGGGTGGATGGGTAACCGAAGCCCCGCCTTAAAGAAAGCTCCGTACAAGGCAACCCTCCTGGGATGGGAAGAAGTTACCCTGTCATCAAGAGTAGGGCAGGACAGACGAATGTTAGGAGGGAAACTATACTTGGCTCTAAGGTTCATGATGTCTTGGACCAACATGGTGGAGGCAGTCCATTCAGGGGACTCCTTGGCAGCAGTGGACGGACTGGCGATGGCCGGATGGCGCCGGGGTGGGGCCCGTCCAACGGCCGGACGAATCCCAGCCGTGGGTCATCGGTCGCTGGCCGCCGTTCCAATGGAGCGTGGTCGTAGGATGAAGAGGACCAGCTAAGCACCGGGGAAGGGGAAGGCTGTGAAGGGACAGGGGAATGATCCCCAAAATCAGAAAGAGAACAGGAAGGTGAAGAAGCCATGAACAGGAAGGTGAACAGGAAGGTGAAGCGCGCAGATCGCCAAACTAAAGCTGGTGGAGGCCATGGAGAAAGTGTTTGGCCTTGAGTTTTAGCTCGAGGGGGTCGATCGAAGAGTGGATGGGGCGGAGGCCTTCGCCTAGGATGTGATAGAGGAGGCCCAACACACCGGGGAGAGAGCCGCCAGGGCCGAGGCCAAGGCACAGTCTGCCAAGGAGGAGGCTGCTAGGGCAGTGGAGCTGTACAAGAGCTCCACAGATTTTGTCAATGAAGTCACGGAGGCAACATGTGATGCATTCCTCAAGAGATTTGAGGAATGCAAGAATAAAGGTACCCGGGCTTTCAACATTGCTGACCTCGACAACATTACCATCGAGGATTCAGGGGCATCAATGGAGGCACCAGAGGTGGCAGAGGAGGAAGAAGCTATAGGCGACGGTGACAACTCTGTCGAAGCCGAAGAATGAGATGGCCCCGCACCTGCCGAGGAAAGCCTTCCACCGGGGCTCATCGAGCCATGGGACAGTCTTCTTGTATTTTGTATTTTTTGCTTTGTAATCCAATTTTGATTGGCCTTCCTTTGTAATGCATTTAAATATCAATGAAAGGAAATTTTCTCTAAGTACTGTGTACCTTGTAGAGTTTGGTCTCTTTGTGTGTTGAACACCTAGCATTTTGTGCTTGCATTCCAGCTTTGGCGTTTGAATCCTTCGCATTGAGGCATTCTTTTCCTCCTTGTGTCGCTTATGGAGTTAACAGCTTGAACTTGCCTTGCATGAATTCACAGGCGCAGCAACAAACCAAGTGCTCCAACTCTCCAAGAGAACTTTCAGGTAAGGTTGGAAGCAAAGCTGCCTGTCTTTTGACTGGCGAGAAATGAATTGGACTTCTTCAGTCCATTGAGGGTGGCTGGCAGTCTATTGCATGTGAATTGAGTTAAAGTCTTACCCAGTTGACTGCTAGGATCCTACCCGATGATCGCTAGGATACTGCTCGGATGGTTGCTGAGGCCTAAGGCCGGTTGGGGGCATGGCCCGGGTGATCGAGTCGGGGTTCTACCCGGGAGGCCAATTGGAGGGCGCAGCCTGGGTGGCCAAATCAGGGTTCTATCTGAGAGGCCGACTGGAGGGCGCAGCCTGGGTGGTCGAGTCGGGGTCCTGCCTAAGAGGCCGGCTGGAAGGCACAGCCTGGGTGGTCGAGTCAGGGTTCTACCTGGGAGGTTGGCTAGAGATGACCCAAGGGCTACTGAGACCAGCTCGAGGGGCTGCTAAGACCGGCTTAGGGGCTACTAAGACCAACCCAGGGGCTATTGAGACCAACTCAGAGGCTGTTGAGATCGACTCAGGGGCTGCTGAGACCAGCTTGGAGGTTGCTAAGACTGACCCGAGCGCTGCTAAGACCAACCCAAGGGCTACTGAGACCAACCCAAGGGCTACTGAGACTGACCCAAGGGCTGCTGAGATCAGCTCAAGGGCGTTCGATGACTGTAAGCCAGGAGGTT
Source organism: Calamus simplicifolius (assembly GCA_900491605.1). Taxonomy (NCBI): domain Eukaryota; kingdom Viridiplantae; phylum Streptophyta; class Magnoliopsida; order Arecales; family Arecaceae; genus Calamus; species Calamus simplicifolius. Next base: position 886,892 of record UESW01003981.1, on the reverse strand, counting down.
TCTGACTGTGAGTCGAGTGAACTCATTCAACACAGGATCAGGAAGTGGGCATCCAACGATTGTGAGCTAGAAGGTTGACATCTCTCAACTATGAGTCGAGCGGACTCATCTGACGCGAAGTCGAGAAATTATCGTCATCCAACGATTGTGGGCTGGGAGGTCGACGTTTCTCAGTTATGGGTCCAGTGGAGTCCTCCGACATAGTATACGATGTGAAGTCTGAAAGTTATCGCTGTCCAGTGACTGTGGGCTGAGAGGTCGATGTCTCTCTACTGTGGGTCCACTGGAGTCATCCGACATAATTGAGAATCTGACCTTTAGTTCGTGAAGTAAGTTGGATGATAAGATAGAGTATTTGAAGTTCCTTTTATTCCCATCAGCTAGATCCTTACATCACTGGTAGTATATGCGAAAATTGTCCATGTTTTAGGTGCGAGGGATAGCTTCTTATGGAGCCCTTCGAGCCGATATGCTCCTCTGTGAAGCATTTCGACAACTCGATAAGGTCCTTCCCAATTAGGGGATAGTTTGCCCCCTTTTCGCTGGCTTGGATACTTTAGCTCGCCTGAGGACCAGGCCCTTAAAGTGAAAGGTCTTTGGACGAATGCGGACGTTGTAGTACTTCATGGCTCGCTGGCAAAATACTACCAGTCTGAGCCATGCCTGGTCGCATGCCTCATCAATGAAGTCGAGATTGGCTCGTAGATGCGTGGGATTATCTTCCTCGTATTATGACTCCATTCACGGCTTGAGAGACCAATTTTTATAGTAATGATGTCTTATGATCCAAAGATGAGGCTAAACAAAGTCTCACCAGTTGGAGTCCTTGAAGTTGTATGATAGACCTATAGCATGCATGTTTGGGAGTTCCTCCATCCATCTACCTTTGAAATCATCCAGCCGGGTCCGAAGCCCCTAGAGGAAGGTTCGGTTCATAACTTTGGCTTCTCCATTGGTCTTTGGATGGCCGACAAAGGTAAACCAATGGTGAATGTTCAACTTGATACAGAATTCTTTGAAAGTTTTATTATCGAGTCGACCGTTATCAGTGATGATGGTGTGGGGTAGCCCGAAGCGGCAGATAATGGACTTCTAGAAGAAGGACTTTGCCTTGCTCTTAGAAATCTGTGCTAGTACATTAACTTTAATCCATTTGGTGAAGTAGTCAATGGCGATGAGCAAGAATCTCCGCTGGCCTAAAGCTGGAGATTGTCCGAGGATGTTTATCACCCATTGAGCGAAGGGCTAAGGAGATGAAAGCGGGCTGCCATTGGATGTGAGTATGCCATGCACTTTTAGACCAGCTCAGCTACATCTTCTCGCATGGTGAGCCAGTAGTATCCTTGGCAAAATGCTTTGTATTTCAGTGACTTGCCTCCCAAGTGATTTTTGTAGATGCCTTCATGGATTTTCTAGAGGACGTAGTCGACGTTTGCAGGACCTATGCACTTGAGGAGAGGATAGGAAAAGGACCTCCTATATAATCGCCCATCCAACACCATGAATCTGGAAGCCTTCCATTTGAGTAGCCTGGCCTCTGCGCGATCGACGGAAAGGGTGCCGTCAGTAAGGTAGCAATGTAGGCGTCCATCTAAGTTGGTCCCTATGTGATTAGCAAGGTGTCTTCCATGGCATTGATGCTTGGGACTTCTAGATGCTCGATATAAGTCCTCCCCAGGGCATTACCCGCCAAGGTGGCCAGCCGAGATAGGATGTTGGCCGTAGCATATTCACCTCTAGGGATATAGCTGATGCTGAAGTAAACTAGAGTGGAGATCTGTGATCATACCTTATTCAAGTACCGAGACATAATGGGGTCTCGAGCTTCATATATTCGATGATTTGCCTAGAGATCAGCTGGGAGTAAGTAAAGGCTTTGAAGCACTTTGCTCTGAGCTCTAGTGCAAGTCTTATTCTCACCAGCACGGCTTCGTACTCGGCTTGATTATTAGTATCCTTGAAGAAGAATCGAAGGGCGTACTCTGCTACCATCCCCTCTGGGCTTGCAAGAATAAGGCCTGCTCCACTCTCTTGGGAATTTGAGGTGCCGTCGACATGAAGAATCCAAGTCTCTTCCACTCCTTCTGGTTCAGCTTCCAGGGCCATTGGAGAGGGTTCCTATGGCTGCTCCTCGGTCCAGTGCACTCGACCAAGAAGTCCGTTAAGACTTGGAACTTTATGGCCGACCTTGGCTGGAATGAAATATCGAACTCTCCTAACTTTACCATCCACTTGGCCAATTGTCCAAAGGTGTCTGGATGGTCCAAGATGGCCTTGAGTGGTTGGTCCGTGAGCACCACGATAAGATGAGTTAGAAGTAGGGCCTGAGATGCTGAGCAAAGACTATTAATGCAAAAATAATCTTTTTAGTTTTGGAGTACCTGATCTTCGCATCATGCAGCACTTTGCTAGTGTAGTGGACTGGCCTTTGCGTTCCATCAGAGTCCATTCAGACGAGAATGGAGTTGATCATTTCTGGAGAGACGGCAAGGTAGAGAAGAGATCCTCTCCCTCCTTCGGTTTTGACAGCAACGATGGGATAGACAAGAACTCCTTCAGCTCCTCAAAGGCCTTCTGGCATTCTTGCATCAACTCGAAGCCATTCACCTTGTGCAAGGCCTTAAAGAAGGACAAGCACCTCTCGGCAGATCTTGATAAGAAGCAGCTCACGGTGGCTATTCTTCCAGTGAGGTGCTACACCTCCTTGTTATTAGTGGACTATCTCATGTCGAGGATGGCTTGAATTTTTTTAGGGTTCACTTCGATCCCCCACTGGGTTACCATGAAACCCAGGAACTTTCTCGCGGTGACTTTGAATGCGCTCTTACGTGGGTTCAGCTTCATTCAGTAGCAGCAAAGGTTATTGAAAGTTTCCTCTAAGTCGGTGATAGGGTTGGTGGTGCAGATGCTTTTGGTTAACATATCATCCATATACACCTCCATATTCTACCCAATTTGATCTTTGAATACCTTATTCATTAGTCTTTGATAGGTGGCCCCTGCATTCTTTAGGCCAAAGGGCATTACCTTATAGCAGTAGATGACTTTCTCAGTCACAAAGGAGGTGTTCTCCTCGTCCTTCGGATCTATCTATATTTGGTTGTATCCCAAGAAGGCATTCATGAAGCTGAGAAGCTCATGGCTGGATGTAGCATCGACCAACTGGTCTATTCTGGGCAACAAGAAGCTATCCTTTGGGCATGCCTTACTGAGGTCGGTGTAGTCGATGCAGATCCTCCAGCTCCCATTTGTCTTGCAGACCATCACCACATTAACCAGCCAGTTTGGGTAGCGTACTTCTCGGATATGGCTGGCTGCAAGTATTTTGCCGACTTTCTCGTCAATGATCCTCTGCCTCTCAGGAATGAAGCTTCTCTTCTTCTATCGGACCAGCCAATACATTGGGTTGATATTGAGCTTGTGGGTGATTACCTCCGAAGGTATGCCGGGCATGTCTGAAGCTGACCAAGCGAAGACGTTCGAGTTAGTCCGCAGAAAAGTGAGAAGCTAGTCTCTCGCTTCTGCGGGAAGGAGCTCGTCGATGTGGACTATCTTTGCCAGGTCATCTCTTAGCAGGAAGGTTAGTAAGCACTCAGCTGGCTCTCCTCTTTTCTCTCACTCCCTTGGGTCAAGTAGCGCTAGAGTCGGTGGTGTGACCATCTCATGGGAGCTGAGAGCCGTATGATAGCATAGTTGCACTGGGTTTTGGTCACCATGCATCCCGCCGATCCCGTTGCTAGTGGGGAACCTGATGAGGAGGCACTTGGTGAAGATGACCACATTCAGGAGGTTTAGGCCAGGCACTCGAGTATGGCATTGTAGGCCAGCGGCACTCGGACGACGAGGAACCTCATAAGGACTATGCTCAATAGGGTGGCATCTCGACCATGACCGAAAGAGTGATCTCACCTTCAACTCTCACAGAGTCTCCCGTGAAGCTGACCAAGGGTGCAGACATGGGCCGAGAGCGTTAGAAGAAAGGTTCATCCGAACAAAAGCATCGTAGGTAAGAATGTCAGTGGAGCTTCCACTATCGACCAGAATTCTTTTTACAGGATGCTTAGCGATCGTCATAGAGACAATGAAACCATCATCGTTTGGATTGCTCACCCCTGCTAAGTCCCTGTTGAAAAAAGGGATTACAGTTTTTATTCCCTCATCCCCTATGGCCTCTTGGAAGTATGGCCTGCCCCCAGGAGATCATGCTGACTATCCTCTCGGTCGAAGTGTTGTCGATGTTGGCATAGGCGGGTGGAGGACCCACTTGGCGTGAAGTGGTTGGAGGTCCTCCCTGGACAAACTTTCCAAGGTAGCCGCATTGGATGAGGTCCTCGATGGCGTGCCTCAGCTGATGGCAGTCCTCCATGTCATGACTGTAGTCCAAGTGGAATCAACGGTAGCGGCTCTTGTCTCGAGTAGCTAACGGCTTCAGAGGGTGAGGGCGCTTGAGGTATGGCTCCCCTTTGATCTCCATTAAGATGTGCATCCTGGGAGCAAGAAGAGGGTTGAGGTTGTCTTCCTTAGGGGCAAAGCTTTGATGCTGATTGTTTGGTCGGCGCGGAGGCTCCGGCCTCTTGGGACAAGCTTTGGCTCCTCGTGGACCTACTTCTTGCTAGGTCTCCCATATATCTTCCTTCTTGTGGAGTCAGCTTTGTTAGCGCATATGTACTTCTGCGCGCGACTTAGGAACTCCGCGTAAAGCCAGAAGGCTTCTTGTCGAGGGAGTAGGTGAAGCGAGAGGGACGTAGACTTCGCTTTAAAGCCAGGGTGGCCACAGAGTCATCGAGGTGGTAGACCTCGAGGGCGGCCATCTTGAAGCAGGCCACAAAATCTTTGAGTGATCCATCCTTCTGTCAGATAGAGAATAAGCTGTCTACCACCTAGGGGATCCTTCGGCATGCATCAAAGTGAGCCAGAAAGGTCCTCTCTAGTTGTCAAAAGGAGTCGATGTTGCGCGATGGGAGGCGAGAGTACCAGACGCGCACAACCTTCCAAAGGGTAGCAGGGAAGGCGATGCAGAGGAGGGCGTCAGTTGCCCCTTGGATTGCATGAGAGCCTTGTAGCTCTCAATATAATCAAGTGGATCCGTAGTGCCATCGTATGGATATATTGAGGGAGGAGAAACTAGTGCTGTCGTATGGATCAGTTGAGGGAGAAGAAATCGGGAAGGGACCGGCTTCTCCATAATGCGACGGATAAGGGGAGAACAATTATCGTAGTTCACCTTCGGTTGGTTGGTGAATCTACCATTGAGCTCTTCCAACCAGTGATGGTACTCATCAAGGCATTGCTCTGCCTTGCAGTTGATGTGCCAGCCGATGGACCCCTCTCCTGATGACCTAGAGGACGAACAAGGAGAGGGGTGGCATCGATGTCAATACTCTCATTTGGGCTCCTTCCTGTGTCGCCGCCCGAGAGAAGGACTATTGGGATGGCAAGTGGGAGATCGAGGCCTCTTGGGGGCGTCACGGTGGTGGTGCTCTGGTGAGGCATAGCGGCGATGAGTGGGAGATCTTCCACGGGTGGATTGTCCGCTGGCCTGAGTAGCTGCCGTATGAGGCGAGAGAGGCCTGAGCTGCTACTATATGGCTATAGAATACTACTCCTATAGCTCATGAACCGCTGCCATCAATGCTTGAATTTGTTTGGTAGGGTAGCGAGCTGGTCTGGTTGAGTGGTCTGAGGTGGTGGCAACGGTGGAGCAAAGGCTGGTCTCCTGCTGCTCAATCTATCGGGAAAGCTCTCCAACATGGCTAGTGAAGGCTTCTTGAGGACTCGTCACCACCATTGTTGATTCAGAGAGGATGGAGATCTGTAGCCTGACGCTATTGGTCTTTCTTTCTCCTTCTCTTCCCTTTCCTTTGGCACCAATATGCTGCAAAAAGTTCTGAGGACCGAAGATTCTGGCGGGGACCCTCAAACGCTCAAGTTAGTACTTTGAGCAATAACCATGAGTTTGGAAGAAAGCTCGAGAGACTTGAAAGGAAGTGCTCTATATAAGAGTATGTGTTTTTCTGGCTTACCTGATCGGGGGTTCTTCTTACCAATTTTATGGATATTTGCGAGACTCGAGATGTAACCATCTGTCAGAGAACGCTCGGTGAGGGTAGCAACAGCGGGGTTTGCCTCCCTCATGGCATGTCAGAGTTGGTAGGCTAAGTCCCGTCAGGTGCGGGTGGATGCATTATTGGTAGGCCAGGTTTCGTCAAACATGGGTGGCCACATGGTTGGTGGGTCAGGTCCTATCAGATGTGGATGGCTAGAGAAAGTTTGATGGGCCAGGTCCTGTTGACGTGGATGGTCGTAGAAGGGTTGGTGGACCAAGTTTCATCAGATGTGGGTAGCTACATGGTTGGTGGGTCAGGTCCCATCAGACATGGATGACAGTAGAAGGGTTGGTGGGCCATATCAAATCTAAACATCTATCTCCCACCTCTGCGTTTCCCACCTCGCGTTTCCGTTGAGATCTTGGATCATGGGGGATCATGTTTCCGTTGAGATCTTGGATCATGGGGGATCATGTGAGCAGTTTGCATGGCTGGTTGAGCCGTACAAGCTATCCATATAAGGGATCCTACTTGGAAGGCCGGCTGGGGATGCAGCCCGGGTGGCCGAGTCAGGTCCTACCCGAGAGGTCGATTGGGGACATAGTCTGGGTGGCCGAGTCGGGTCCTACCTAGAAGGCCGGCTGGAGGGCGTAGTCCGGAAGGCTGAGTCGGGTCCTACTTGGGAGGCCTGCCGAAGAGTGCAACCCTGGTAGCCGAGTCAATGTCCTATCCAAAAGGTCGACTGAAAGTGCAACTTGGATGATCACCATCGTTGATTAGGTATGACCTTATCGATTTTATCAAATAATCTTCATCGTTGATTGAGATGACTCCATCGTATGATCTTCGCCGTTGGATGAGTATGGCTTCATCAGCCACATCGATGGGTTTTGTGAAGAGTGAGAGACCGCCATTAGACCTTCACCCACCACCTTCTGATATCCTAGCGGACCAATATACTTCCACTTGGTGGATTTCTCATTCCCATTATGTTTTGTTGCTGTTGTCAACTTTGCTGCTCGCCCACGATCTAAATTATGAAAATGTTCTAATTTGCATTGAGCTCAGCAAACCGAAATGTTTCTAAGAGCTCCTCCCTAAGAGGCTGACATTTCTTCCTCCTTACCTCATAAAAAAAACCATAAAAATATTATGATATTATGAGTTAATAATTTTTTAATTCATATATTTATTTTATTAATTTAATGCCCGATAGCCAGCTAGCTGATGCATCAAATTAACCAACGACCTTGTTTTCTTGGCAAAACTTACAAGAATAGTAATAATAGTAATAATATCTTTTCATTTACATTTATTATTATTTAAAAAAATTTAAATTTTTTGTGAAGAGTGAGAGACCGCCGTTGGACCTCCACCCAGCACCTTCTGATATCCTAGCGGACCAATATACTTTAACTCGGTGAATTTCTCATTCCCATTATATTTTGTTGCTTGTTATCAACTTTGTTGCTCGTCGGCGATCTAAATTATGAAAATGTTCTAATTTGCATTGAGCTCAACAAACCGACTGACATTTCTTCCTCCTTACCTCATAAAAAAAAAACCACAAAATATTATGATATTCTGAGTTAATAATAATTTTTTAATTTATATATTTATTTATTAATTTAATGCCTGATAGCTAGCTAGCTGATGCATCAAATTAACGTGCTAGCTGATGCATCAAATTAACGTGCTCTTGTTTTCTTGGCAAAACTTACAAGAATATAATAGTAATAATATTTTTTCATTTACATTTATTATTATTTAAAAAAAACTTAAATTTTTTATGAAGAGTGAGAGACCGCATTTGGACCTACACCCACCATCTTCTGATATCTTAGTGGACCAATATACTTTCACTTGGATTACTCATTCCCATTATGTTTTGTTGCTTATTGTCAACTTTGCTGCTCGCCCGCGATCTAAATTACGGAAACATTTCTAAGAGCTCCTCCCCAAGAGGCTGACATTTCTTCCTCCTTACCTCATAAAAAAAACCACAAAATATTATGATATTGTGAGTTAATAATAATTTTTTAATTCATATATATTTTATTAATTTAATGCCCAATAGCCACCTAGCTTATGCATCAAATTAACGTGCTCTACCATCGACCTTGTTTCTTGGCAAAACTTACCAGAATAGTAATAATAATAATAATATCTTTTTATTTACATTTATTATTATTTAAAAAACTTAAATTTTTTGTGAAGAGTGAGAGATCGTCGTTGGACCTCCACCCACCATCACCATCTGATATCCTAGCGGACCAATATACTTTCACTTGATGGATTCGTTATTCTGATTATGTTTTGTTGCTTGTTGTCAACTTTGCTGCTCGCCCGCGATCTAAATTACAAAAATGTTCTAATTTACATTGAGCTCAGCAAAGCGAAACATTTTTATGAGCTCCTCCCCAAGAGGCTGACATTTTTTCCTCCTTACCTCATAAAAAAACCACAAAAATATTATGATATTATGAGTTAATAATAATTTTTTAATTTATATATTTATTTTATTAATTTAATGCCCGATAGCCAGCTAGCTGATGCATCAAATTAATGTGTTCTACTATCGACGTTGTTTTGTTGGCAAAACTTACAAGAATATAATAATAATAATAATATCTTTTGTTTACATTTATTATTATTTAAAAAAACTTAATTTTTTTTATGAAGAGTGAGAGATCGCTGTTGGACCTTCACCATCACCTTTTGATATCCTAGCGAACCAATATACTTTCACTTGGTGGATTCCTTATTCTTATATATTTATTGCTCGTTGTCAACTTTACTATTAGCCCATGATCTAAATTACGAAAATGTTCTAACTTGCATTGAGCTTAGCAAACCGAAACGTTTCTAAGAACTCCTCCAAGAGGCTGACATTTCTTCCTCCTTACCTTATAAAAAAAAACTATAAAAATATTATGATATTGTGAGTTAATAATAATTTTTTTTATTCATATATTTATTTTATTAATTTAATGCCCGATAGCCACGGCTAGCTGATGCATCAAATTAACGTGCTCTACCGTCTGACCGTTGTTTTTTTGGCAAAACTTACACAATAGTAATAATAATAATATCTTTTCATTTACATTTATTAAAAAAAACTTAAATTTTTTAAATCCAACGCACGCAGCATATCGGTCATTTCCTTCCTTCTTGGACGCCCCCTCTCCCCTATTATTTACATGAACATTTATTTATTTAAAAAACTTAAATTTACATTTATCTTTTCATTTACATTATTATTATTTAAAAAAAAAACTTAAATTTTTAAATCCAACGCACGCAGCATCATCGGTCATTTCCTTCCCTTCTTGGACGCCCCCTCTCCCTATTATTTACATTTACATTTATTATTATTTAAAAAACTTAAATTTACATTTATCTTTTCATTTACATTTATTATTATTTAAAAAAAAAACTTAAAATTTTTAAATCCAACGCACGCAGCATCATCGGTCATTTCCTTCCCTTCTCGTTCCTTCTTGGACGCCCCCTCTCCCCTATTTATATTCTCTTCGTTCCTTCTTTACATCTATACGTGAATATATAAAAAAATTTCTTGTTCCTTCTTTCCATTTACATGAATCGAACGGATTTGGAGGAAGGCAAGGTGGTGGTAAAGTAGTAAGAAAAGAGGGGAAGAGATTTATTTATATATAGATATATAAATATATAAAGAAGAGGGGATGAGGAGGCCCCCTGCTGTTCTTCTGATGCCGAGGACTGCCAGATCTTAGGGACACAGGCCGATCGAAGTCGTCTCGAATCGTTCTTCTCGATCCGCCTTAGATCGGTGAGCTCTTCCTGGATTCCTCTTCCTCCTCCTTGCCCTGCCATTTTTCTTTCGTTATCCGATCGGGTCTTGGAGTCATCGACGCCGGATCCTCCAAGGATCTGAGGTTTCTTCGATCCAATTCAGAAAGAAAAGATTCATCGCTTTTCTTGCGATTGCTTGCTGGATTTATCTTTACTTTTCTGCGTTGAATTCTCTTGCTCCTGTCTCCATTGCTGGATCTATCTTGTGGATCATTTGATATCTTTGTTTCTCATTCAATTCGCCTAATTTAATGAAAACCGGGTGTATGTATATAAAAATTTGCACAAGAATCGTGTTTTTCAACTCAAATGGTATATTTTTAGCTTGGATCTGATGCAGAATGATTGTGTATAAATCGAATTGTGTGTGTTTGATTCTATTTGATTAGTGGAGAAAGCCGATGCTTTCCGAATTGGGTGTTTAGATGCATGGGATGATGATGATGAATTGTGTGGTGCGAATTGCAGAAGGGCGAATGGAGTCAGATCATGGAAAGCTCTTCATCGGTGGGATCTCCTGGGATACCAATGAAGACCGCCTCCGGGAGTACTTCAAGGCTTATGGGGAGGTGGTTGAGGCTGTGATCATGAAGGACCGGGCCACCGGCCGTGCTCGTGGTTTCGGGTTCGTCGTGTTTGCAGACCCTGCTGTGGCTGAGAGAGTCCTCATGGAGAAGCACATGATCGATGGCCGTAAGGTAACTTCTGACTTCTTCTAGATTCATAGTAATTGTAGATTCATTTCATTTGAGGCAATGCCGATGGTAAACTGTTATGTATTTGGAATGTCATGAATTTAAGAGAATTATCGACAAGCAAATTTATCTATGTTAAAATCTACTATTGGGTCAATGAATAATCCCCAGGTGGAGGCGAAAAAAGCTATTCCCAGGGATGATCAGCACATCCTTAACAAAAACAACTCGAGTATTCATGGTTCTCCTGGTCCTGGCCGTGCCAAGAAGATATTTGTGGGAGGCCTGCCATCAACTATAACAGAGAGTGACTTCAAAAACTACTTTAATCAGTTTGGAAAAATCACTGATGTAGTTGTCATGTATGATCATAACACTCAGAGGCCAAGGGGGTTTGGATTCATCACTTATGACTCGGAAGATGCTGTGGATAAGGCATTGCTTAAAACCTTTCATGAACTGAATGGTAAGACGGTTGAGGTCAAGAGAGCTGTTCCTAAAGAGTTCTCCCCTGGACCCAATGTACGCTCACCTATAGGGGGATATAACTATGGCCTGAATAGGGTCAATAACTTTCTTAATGCATACACTCAGGGTTACAATCCAAGCTCAATGGATGGCTATGGAATGAGAATGGATGGTAGATTGGGACCACTAGCAAGTGCAAGGAATGGGTTCCCTTCTTTTAGTCCTGGTTTTGGAATGGGGATGAATTTTGGGCCTGGATTGAGCACAGGCTTTGGAGGAAGTTCAAGCTTCAGCAACAACCTTGGATATGGCAGGAGTTTGAACCCATACTACAGTGGGAATTCAAGTAGGTATGGTAGTCCTATCGGTAACAGTGGAGGTAGCAGTAACACTGGTTCAGTTTTTAGCTCAATGGCTCGTAATGCGTGGGGTATTGGCAGTCTTAACTACACTACAAACTCTGCAAGTTCTAATACATACATGACCTCAGGAGGTGGGAGTCTCAGTGGCTTTGGCAATAGCAGCCTCAACTGGGGTGGATCTTCTCCTCCTATATCAGTTCAGGATGGGGGCAACGGATCAGGCTATAATAATGGGAGTTTGAGTTTTGAAAATGGTGAAAATAGCTTTGGTTTGGGCATTAGCAGTTTTGGGAGAAGTGGTGGAACCGGAGCTGCTAACACTTCCCTGACTGCAACAACCAGTGCATATGAAGGAAACTATTCAGGGCTATATGGTGGTAGTTCAGTGTATGGAGACCCAACTTGGCAGTCAGCATCATCGGAATTTGATGGCACTAGCTCATTGGTTACGGGCTTGGCAATGCTACCTCCAATATCACAGGCAAGGGCCCTGCAGCTTATGTGGGTGGTTACAATGTTACCAGTAGACAGCCAAATAGAGGTAGGAAAATCCTTTAACTCCATCCAAATGTCTGAAAGATGCATTTGTTTTCGAATTTATAGAATAACGAATGTATTTTGATCTTTGGAAATCTGTGGATCTTTTGAAGTGCTTGGCAAGGCTGTGGGAATAAAGAAGAGCTTAAGGTTTTCCTTTCCTCTTCTAGAGGTTTTCTTTTGGGCTGATTCAAGATTGATGTTTGTGCAAAATACACATAAACATAAACAACCATGTTGGCTGTAGTTCTATGACATCCATTAATCTCACCATCCATGGTTGTGTTCTTAGAAATAGAAATGCCTTCATATCCATTGTCGCATCTTCCATTGACAACCCTAAATTTGGGAAGTCTCTACTTGTCCATCTCTGGAACAGGATTCACATGAGCTGACCATTTCAGACAGTTTCACCTTTCAGTAATCCATGACTAGAGGCATAGCTGTTATCCTGGTAAACCACAATATATATTGGACATGATCACACAAAAAAGTTACAGAACAATGAATGTAGACACAAATAAGAGTAGGAGTTTACTTAATTCAGGAAGATCATCTTTGCCTTCATATGAAGTTGAAGAAGACCTAGCAGTGTGTTGACAATGGCCAAAAACAATAAGGTAGTGTTTGATAGAAAAAATATTATCAATGGATAAGTGTATGTGATAGAGTTTATCCCATGGTTATCCCTAGGATATCCCTTGACTATCCCATTGATCATATCAAATGCAAAAAGGTAAATCCATGGGATAACATTTTTTACTTTTATTTGAAGGGATAACCAGCTATTCCTGCATTCTCTAGGGAATAAATTGAGGGGATATCCCATAGTTAACCATGGTTAACCATGGATTATCCCTTTGATTAACTTTATTCCCAACTATCCCTTATAGTTATGACTTTGGGAATAAGAAGGGATATCCCCTGGATATCCCCTCTTATCCCCTATTTCAAACACTACCTAAGAGAATACTAAAGATTTTATGTTGAGAAGAAAGAAAGAAAGGAGAGAGCAAGATTAGAAGTCCTGCAATTTCATCAAAATGCTAATTATCATCTGTCCAATGCCTCATCTGTTATTCTTTAAGATTTTCTGATTGGATTATAGGACTGCTTGTGACCATATATCAACTGATTCAATACTGAGAAAGAACTCTTACCCAATATTTTAGATGCCATATATCTTGGACATATACCTTCTGCAAACTAATTACTGACATCTATTCCAAATGAAACATAATTTATGAAAAAAATTAACATAGCAACAAACGTTCTTGAACAGATGACATGGCATAGCACCATAAAAATATAATTTTCTTCTCAAGAAACTCTACACTATATTGTCAAATGATTGTAGTGATTTCAAATAAGCTTATATTAAGGCAGCAATGCAGTGTCGCCCAGCATGTTGTCATCTAAATTTGTGGATTTGGCATTGTGCAATAATTGAGCTCAAGTAAACCTAAGGTCCATCAGGTAGATCAGGATGAAATGCTATATATAACTGCAAACACTTAAGTTGCTTTTCGTTATTCTCGACCTGCATGTTTTTATAATGTATAACTACATAGACAGGGATTGGAATTTGAAACTCCAACCAAATAACTGCAAAAGTTTGCATGTTGAACAGCTGGAATAAACCTTTGTACCCACTGGGAAAGAACCACGGTACATTCTATCTATTTCTTGAAGAAATATAAATAAAACTAATGAATCTTTTTCAATATTGCAAGGAATTTGGAGTTTTACTGACAGCTGGCACTTATGAAAACCAGCTTTCTTAATGGCAGCAACAATAAACATCCAACTTTTAAACTCTCATTTGTGCTCTCCTACACTAGATTAAAAAAAGCTCAAATTCACTAAATATATACAACTTCAAGGCACATTAGGAACTTCCATGCCTTTAGGATGAGGGTGATGCTTTTGGACTTCACCTTGCACTGCATGTAGGTTGCAAATGAGACAAGATGGGCTGAGTGGTAGATTGTTTAGGCTGGGCTTGCTATATGAAAGGGCTAATCGAGCTCAAGCTGTGCATAATTTGCATCCAAGTTTGACTTGTATGAGATCTAAGCCATGCTTGAGTGAGCTTCCCACTGAACTGAGCTGGTGTTCTATTATTTTTGCAACCCTATGGTGTTCAGTCTGTGGTAGTTTATGAGTTAGGTTCTAAAATCTGTTCTGGCTCAGGTCATTTCCTAGATGAGACGTAGCTCAAAAAATCCTACTACATTTCCAATACCGAGCTGTCCACAAGCTGCTTGGACTGTTTGCAGAATTGCAGCCTTCCATAAATGCGTGTCAATTCCTCTCATGCATGGGCTGAGCTGCATGACTTCATGCTTACTATAGCAATAAAGAAACAGATGCCTGCCACTGAAAGGCTGTCTGTGTTTATCTGTTTAACATAGTGCATGCAACAGTTGTTTGAAGGGCATCTTGCACGCCTCAAGAATCCATGTGAAGCTTTTAAGAGTGCAAAATTTAAGGTCATGCTAGTGGAGTTGTTTTCGAATTAACCTGCAAATAAATGCCAACATCTTTTTGTTTCCTGTGTTTTGGAAATTTCTTTCTTAATGTTCTCAACTACGTTTAATCAATATCTTGTTGATGATGCATATCTGGCCTGAAGGATTTGCTTGTATTATGCACATATAACAATATTAATCTGCCTGCATTAGGGCTGCCAAGCAGGTCTTGTTGATTTGGTGTTTGTCACTATTGAAATCCAGTTCATATTATTCCAGGTCAAAAGTTCAGGTTGGATACCGTTCTTTTTAGGACTCAATTTATTGATCCATCGGGTTTTTTCTTGGGTTGAATTCAGTCATGAATAATCAAACAACAGAAAAGAAATCAGTTAGTTTCATGCTAGACATACCATGCAAGAAAATAGTTGTAAAATGACATGAAAAGATTTTTGACATTATTAACAATTAATTTTGTACATTTCTGAAATGGGTCATTGACACCACCATAAATTGTCATCAACAGCATGGTTTGACGATTAACCTAAAAAAGTTAGGTAAAAGAAAATTACTTTCTTAAATTGGGGGAATGTGAATAAAAAGGTGTATTATTTTCAGGGCCTTTGGGGTTCAGTTAGTGTAAGCAATCCTTATTTAATCTATGTTTGAAATAGATCATACCTTTCCGTCCAAGTCTTGTCCAAATAACTTCAGTTTGGATTGGAAATGTTGTTTCAGCCAGATTCTAATCAGAGGCAAGTTAATCCAATCCAACTACGGCCCTAGCGTGCACCAAGGCAATTGGGCTTTCTTTTCTAAAGAAGAGGCATTAAAATTTTTCTTCAAATTGGGTTTGGCATTCTGTATTTCACTTAGAACAATTTCATCCTGTCCTGAAACTTTATCTAACAAGGAATTAGTTATGACAAAGACAGACAAATATATGCTTGATTCCACTGTCTTACTATTTGCACTTTGTTTCAATTATATTGCCATTTGCTTGGAATTTTATTCAATGCTTTTTGCACATGTAGTAATGATTTCCATGACTTCTGTAAACATCATGCGCAAAGAAATGTCTGATGGTTGACTTTATGAAAAGAATGTTGATTTAAATGAGAAGCAAATAATAGTGACAAGATTTTCTTGTTTCTAATCTGTTGTCACTCAACTGTGTACATGGTATTTCTCTGATACATTCTTCTGTCCTTGTCTCATAGATTCTAATATGTGGAAATTTATGTTTGGCAGAGGGCTGAAATTATTGTGTGCATGTTTTTCCGTGTTAGATATGTTCTTGTCAAGAATGGAGCAGAGTTAGTGTGAAAATGTATAAAGCTTTTCTTTTCCTATTTTGCAGCACTGGGGTTTCAATTTTCTTTTCATTCTTCATATATCTAGTGAACATTCCTAATTTACTGATGTTTAATTTTTGGTGAAACATGTGCAGGAATTGGTGCATAGGGAGATTATTTTTTCAATATCAAAGGTTATGATAGGTGAAGAATCAAGTAAAGCAGGTGCCTGACTGTATCCCAGATATTATATGGGTTATTTAATTATATAGAGCTAACCAGGGAGATGTTCAGATATTCAGATTCAGAGAATTTGAAGATAAAAGTATTTTGTGTATGGTTTGGGATTTGAATTTAATTTCTACATGGAGTGTAGATTTTATTTCTTGGGGTTTGGTTGAGATGTAAAATCTGATTGCGGAATATATTCACAAGAGTGTTCAGATTTCTGCCGGCAACGTGGCAAATAGACTTCTAGTATGGTTCAAAAAAGATAAAAAGGAAAAAAAAAAAAAAAACTGTTGTAATATCTGGCAAAGTTGTTGTTTCTTGTCAGGTGTATTCCTTCATTTTTTTTTTCCTTTAATCCTACTTCAGATGTACTTCATATTTGGTTGGTTTACTGGTGTGAAACTGCTAGGGATTCCATCAAGGTCCCTATAAAATAACGATCCAAATATTCTGATTCATTTATATAGGAAAATGGTTTCACTAGTGACCGGTTTAATTTCTGTGCTCTGTATTGCCTTTGTTTGGTTTTTGGACTTTCGGAGAATCCTTCAGGTCAGAACACAACTCTTTCTCTTTCTCTTTCTCTATTCTACTTATGCATAGCACACCCCACCTATGAGCCCATTGGAAATGGCTTTCTAATTTGAAAGCTTGGAAGAAAAATGCACTTAACTTTCTAATTTATAATCATTTTGGAACTGATCTATTTTGGACTTTACTGAATTATTGTACCCGTGCCCTCACGTTGCATTGACCTGATTTGCATGCATCCTTTGCCACCCTTTTTTTCTTAAACTTGAAAGAGCTTCCATAACCACTAAACATGTCCATTTATGGGAGGGGAGGGGCATAAGAGGGGAGGGCCATAATAATCTAGTCAAGTTCAAAGCACATTTTTTGGACAGGTAATTAAAATAAGATGGAAAAGAATAACACTAGTGATAATCAATAAATAAAAATAAAATTTGATCTTTTTGCTTGTTGAAAATAGAGTTGAACTTTTCTATAAAATCCTCTTTGAAATTTTAAGGCTTTGTTTGGTGATAAAGTAAGTTAGCCTGAGCAAGTGGAAATAGGTAAAGTTAGCTCTCTAACTTTTCTTACTTGGAATAATTGCACCACGAATATCGGATGTTGTTATTTGTTCTGAATTCATGAAAAAAAAAAAAAAGCTTCCCGCCGGAGTAAGTAAAAGAAGTAAAAGAACCTTTATTTCATGGTACTTACCTTTAATCTACAATCAAATATGTATAGCCCCGTAGACATGTTGCTTATCTCACCACCTAAAGCAGCTTAGGCGGACTCTTGAACTGAACTGGTTAACGGAATTTCATTTTCTTCATTAAAACACAAATTAGGATTCGTAGAAACTTTCTTGTAGTTCAGTGATAGCAAGTAATTCTGCAATTAGAAATTTGTGCCCACCACATAAATTCAAATTTAAATTCAAATTTGCAGGCGTTATTAGTGGGCAATACTAGGCTACTCTGCTCCATGAAGTTTATATTTAAATTACAAATAGCTATATCTTTTTTAATTATTTCTGTCCATATTAGTTTAGGCCTACCTCTACCTCTATCCTAAAGATCACTCTTTCTAACTCTAAATGTCTATAATCAATTTTCTGTCATTTATCTTCTATTGGGGCTACTTCTATCATTTCTCTTATATATTTATTTATAATTATATCTTTTAAAGTTTTACCATATATCCATCTTAACATACACATTTCTGTTATACTTAATTTATTCACATGTTATTTCAATATTGCCAATTCACATGTTATTTCAATATTGCCACTATGTTCCGCCTAATAGCGGTTTTATAGAAATTTTTTTTAATTTTAATGGGATGCACCAATCATACTAGCACTCTTTCACTTAATCCATCCTACTTTAACTCTATAATTCACATCTTCACCTATTTCAACTTCTTGCTGGATAATTGATCCCAAATACCTAAATTTTTCACTCCTTATATCTTTTGGCTTACAATCTTCACTGTTTCTTCATTTGTATTTCTATTCAATTTTAGTTCTACTAATCTTAAAATCTTTAGATTCTAAGCTTTTCTCCAAATTTCTAGCTTAGCATTTACTCCAGATTTAGTTTTATCAATCAACACTATATCATCTGCAAATAACATACACCATGGGATATCATTTTGAATACATTTGGTTAATTCATCTATAAAAAGATACGGACATAAGGCATATCCTTAATGTAAACCTACAGTAATTGAAAACTCACTAGTTTCTCCTATTATTATTTTAACAATAGTTATTGCGCTATCATACATATCTTTTATCAATTCTATGTACCTTTGATAACTTTTTTTTTCTTTAAAATCCATCATATTATTTTTCTAGGTACTCTATCATATGCTTTCTATAAATCAATAAAGACTATATGAATGTCTTTATTCTTTTCTCTATATCTCTCCATCAATCTTCTTAATAAATAAATATTTCATGATCGATCTTTTAGGCATAAATCTAAATTGATTATTTGACACCAAAGTTTCATATCTCTTAATCGATTTTCAATTACTCTCTTCCATAATTTCATTGTATGACTCATCAGCTTGATCCCTCTATAATTTGCACAATTTTGAATATCTTCTTTATTTTTGTATATAAGTATTAATACGGTTTTTCTCTGATCATCTGGAATTCTTTTAGTTGCTACAATCCTGTTAAATAAATTGATTAACATATGACTTCAATTTCTTCTAAGCCTTTTCAAATCTTCATAGGGATCGCATCCGTTCCTAATGCCTTTGTATTTTTCATATTACTTACTCAAAACCTTTTTAACCTCAGCATACTAAATTTATAAAAAAATTTATGCTCATTTATTACTTTTAATTATTACATCCTCCTATCCTTAAATTTAGGAACGGCAATTCCGCTTTCGATTGCAAACTATCCACTGAATCGTTAGCACCGTGTCGTCTCGGTCTGGCCACTCGGGGTGGGGGTAAGCGGACTCGTTCGGCGTTTTCTCCGGAAGAAGCGGAGCGAATTTTTTTGGCGATTCAACCTCCCCCATTGAATTGAATGACTGACGCCATAACTTCGAAGAATTGCTTCCGTCCGTCGCTGTAATCCATTCATCTCTCTTTACTCCCTAAATAAATCCATGCGTTCAAATGATTTCAAACTTTTTTTTAATCATCTCTTAATATAGAAAGCGCGCGCGCGCTCCCTCTCGGAGTATATATATAAAGCGCGTACCCTGTCACTATGGGGAATGCGATGCCTGGGGTGGAGGAGGGGAGAACGACGGATTTCCTCCGGGGACGCAACGCAGTGGCAATGGAGAAGAAGAAAAGAAGGAAAAGGCTGCTGGACCTTTGCCTATCTCTACACCACGGCTCTGCCTCTGCTTCCGACTCTTATTCTCCTCGCGCTTTGCTTTCCCGATTCCTCCTCTCGTTCCATAAACCCTCGCCGCCCCGCGGCGGCGGAGGAGGGAAGGCTCTGGGATGCCTGATGCGGTTCCCGAGCCCTTGCTCTAACGAC
>UESW01003981.1:788093-866603 GCA_900491605.1 Calamus simplicifolius | reverse complement strand
GGGCGCGATTGGTCTCCTGATCGGGTTTCCTCCTGGTGGACCTGCACAGAAGTCCTCACGAGAGGCGTTGGGGGTGGCCCCCACGGAAGACCCTCCGATGCTAAAGTCAGTGGGGATCGATGATCAACAGAAATAAGGAGAGGATCTCTCTGGGAGTCCCTCCAGGAGCGGCCAATCGGGAGCTCGTGCGGAGCGCCGACGGCGGAGAAGGAGAAGGGTGAGCAGTAAAGAGAGAGTGAGTGAGAGTGAGAGTGAGCCAGGAGCTATGTACGGGGGCTTGTGCACGTGTACCTGAGAGAATCTGGGAGTGTCATATTTATAGGCAATCACCTAATCTTGAGCGCCTTCTGGAAGGTTCGAAGGTTGTTGGGATACGGAGATGATTCGAATCAAGTTGTTGTGAGGCCGGTGGGATCTGTATCTTGTCCGTTGAAGGATCGATGGCTGGGAGAGCTCTCTGATGGCCTGAGATCCAATGACTGCGTAGGTCCTAGGCCGTTATTGCAGATCCTAGACCACTCCTCGATATGATTCTTTGTTTGGGATTTTGTTACACTAGACCTGGGCTCTCCCGCGTCAGGTTCGCGGAGGTGCATGTCGAGCCGTGGATTGCTCGGAGGAACCGAGCTATGAGTTGCTCGGGGAGCCGAGCTATGGGTTGCTCGGAGAGCCGAGCTATGAGTTGCTCGGGGGAACCGAGCTATGGGTTGCTCGGGGAAGGCGAGCCATGGATTGCTCGGGGAAACCGAGCCATGGTTGCTTGGGGAAGCCGAGCTATGGGTTGCTTGGGGAAACGAGCTATGAATGGCCCGGGGAAAACCGAGCTATGGATAACTCGGGAAAACCGAGCTATGGGTTGCTCGGGAAAACCGAGCTATGAATGGCCCGGGGAACCAAGCTATGGGTTGCTCGGGGAAGCTGAGCTATGGGTTGCCCGGAAACCGAGCTATGGGTTGCTCGACCCGCAGGATCATACTAGTTAGCTCATTCTTTATGGGCATAGTGTAGCAGGTGGGGGATGGGGCCGACCTTAGCCCTTCGCACGGTTATCAACGCAATGGTAATTTTACCCTTCAACACATGCCCCCCACTCCCTAGTTCGAAGCGTAGGTTCGGGTGTAGGGAGTATAGACTTAGGTGGCGCAATCCAACGGGGGGCCATGTATTTGACAGCCCATTAATGATGCCCTAATTAATGCTGCGTGGCCGTCTTGCCTTCTCGAGGTGGATCCATCGTTCCTTAGGAGCGAAGGCAACAGTTGGGGAAGCGCCACGTAGGAGATCTCGATTTCACAGCGCCTGTAGCGGCGGTTCCGGACGTCTGGTTGAGACGCCTCATCTTCTCCTAAGGGGTTTCTTTTGGGAAAAACGGAGTCGTGGTGGCGCCATCCCTATTTGTAGCACTCTTTCGCTTTCCTTAGAGAACTTTGTCTTTCCGTTTTCTTAGCGACCTTGCTCAGCGTCTCTTTCAATCGAAAACATGGTGAGTCCGAGTGATCAGGCTTCGGAGGTGACCCTGGCGGATCTGGAACGGATACCGCCTGTACAAGATTCCCCAGGATGTTACCTTGTTGCTCCCGAGGCTGAGGACAGGGTGACATCCGGATTAGGGGACGGAGTGTTCTGCTATGAGGAAAGTTTGAGGGCAGGTCTCAGTTTCCTCTTCATCTGCTGGTGCGGGAGGTGATGAGGTTCTACAATATATGCTTCACCATGGTGGCTCCCAACAGTGGCACAACCTCATCGGATTCATCTCGTTGTGAAGCCGTGTCGGGGTGACGCGACCTTCGATGTTCAGGGTGTGCTACAATCTGGTCTCCGGGAGGGCCTCAGAGTGGCCTTACATTGGTCCCCGGAGGTCCTTCAAGATGATTTCGGATAACCCGTCGTCGATAAAGGAATGGAAATCGTGATTCTTTATAGTCAAGGGGAATATTGGCTCGGATTTCCCTCGGGTGTGGGGACTATGTAAAGGATCCAGAAGCGCATCCGAGTTAACCGAGCAGGAGAAAAGGGATTTGATTGTGTTACGCGGCAGTCGAGCACTTAGCCAGTGCCCTTCTATCGGAGGATGCTCTCTTCGGCGGATTGAGTCCTGTTGATCCTCGCGGTGAGTATCACTTCATAGCCAATAGCTTAATGTGATTCCATCTTTGATTTTGTGTGAGCTAACGGGTGAATCATATTGCCCCTACAGCCGAAAGGTCGGCATTCGTAGATCAGATGAGGGAGGAGCTAGGCAAGCGCCGCAGGAGATCCGGCTCCAGCAGCAAGCATAGGGCCGAGAAGAGGTCTCGCCCTTCCAGCTCCGCCCTAGGGGGATCAGGAGAGATGGTGATGATCGGCGCTCCTCGTCGTCGGGGCCGGAAGTATCGAAGTTCCGGCGGCGCATGATCTTTTGGCACCGGAGGAGGGTCTGTCAGGAGGCAAAGATCAGGATACCGCAGGGGTTTCAGAGGAGGCTGCTGAAATTTCCTCCCCACCTGTTGTCGTTTTATCCGACGATGGCGAGGGAACAACGTCGGTTCACTTGGAGACCCCCGTGGTCGGGGCAGCTCGGTCTCCCTCATTGGAGGCCAGTGGCTCGGAGAGGTTGCAGGCGGAGGCGGGAGTGGCCTCCGCTTCGATGAGGTGGGAGAAGTGGTTATAGCTGTCGAGGTTTGGCCTGGGCTGCTGGTGGGAGAGCCAGCGGATGAAGGGGTGGCCAAACCTGCCAAACCAGCGATCGAACCTCACGGGGTGTCTTCTGGTGAAGGGCCTTCCGCCGAGGCATAAGAGGCCCCGAGGGAATCCAAAGTTCAAGAGGAGTCTGCTAGGGGTTGGGGAATGTTCGAGGAGGTAGAAGTAGAAGAGGAGGAAGAAGGAGAAGGAGGGGAGCCATCGAGCGAAGGGGACGTTGGGCCGGGGCTCCCTTGCTGGAGCCGAAACGCCCGAGGCCTCTCAAATGAGGGCTCTGGTGGAGGAGGCTGGCCAACCAGGGCCTCATGGGCGCGGGTTCCCAAGTTGGCTCCCTGAGTGCAAATTTCCACTCACGCGATCCGGAGGTGAGCGCCATGTTCTCGCTTTGATGCGGTCTGCGTTCCAAGGGGGAGAGAGTTCCTCGACATGAGGGAATTATCGGAGGACCTTGTCGAGATGGCCTTTAGGTACACTGGAGTGCCGAATGAGGCTTTCCTTCTTCCCGAGATTGATGATCTTGCCCTCATGAGGATTGCTACAGATTACGTCTCGGATAAGTCGTCGCACCGAAGTAGGGTTTTTAGTCAGTTAGTTCGACTGCATTCCTTATATGTGCAATCCTTTTTGCAGAATGCCCTGATCATGAGGGCGCTGAAATGACGCTTGCATCTGGTCGTTGGAGCTTGGGCTCGGCCCGCCAAGAGGTTGATCACCTCAAGGAGAGGGTGGATTCTACAGCTAAACTTTCCCGAGCCCTGGCGGTCCTCCAGAGGGAGCTCGAGGAGGCTCGCAGGGTTCTGGAGTTGAGAGAGAAAGGGCCTCTCAACTCGCAACGCAGGTCAACGAGCTTCAAGGCTTCCGCGAGCAATCCGAGAAGGTCAGTCTGGAGCTATCTCAGATCAAAGCGGAGCACGAGAGCAAGGTCAATTCCATGCAGTAGTTTTTTGATAAGAGGTGGGACCAGTTGAAAGCCAGCCATGCTGAAGATAGGGAAACTGGAGCAAGAGGCTCGAGGAGGAAGAGCACAGGATCGGCTAAAGTGGTCGGACGAGCGAGCTGCTCGACTTTCTGACGAGTTCGACTATGCCCGTCAAGAAATTGGAGACACTCAGTCCCGGTGGATGAACTCAAAGAGAGCCTTCGCCAAAATCAATCGGCTAAGTCGAGGGCTCTCAATAGGGTCCAAGTGCTGGGCGGTGAACTAGCTCGGTGGGACGAGCAGGTAGGGCGCTATTTGTTTTATCCATTTTGGTTTTCGGCTTCCGATTTACTTGGCTTTTGTCTGCAATTGAACAAGATGAGCCAGGAGTTTAGGAGCAATTGAAGGCCTTCGGAGAGGAGGCGGCCTCAAGGCACCGAAGGATCTCCGAATTGGAGAAACAATTGGCCGAGGCAATGCGCGGGCCTCTTCAGTGGAGGAGTACAAGAACTCCACTGAATTTGCCAAGGAATGCAGGGCGACCTGTACCGATGCGTTCGGTTTGGCGAGGAGGAGGCGCGGGCTAAGATTGCTCAAACTTATCTGACCTGGACATGTCTTGTTTGGAAGCCGAGTATTACGAGACACGCACCCCGGGGGCCGAGGATGACGAATATGAAGAGATTTCTGACGTCGATCTCGAAGCTGTTCTGGGCGTCGACGTTGCTACGAGGTATCTCGGCAGGACACTATCAAGAAGGGGGGCCAAGCGATGTTCCCGCTGATGCTGCCGTAGGAGACGCCGGGTCTGATCCCAAGTCTTGACCCTTTGGGGGCCCATATGTATGTTCTGTTTCTTTTCTTTTGTAGTTTGACCGAAAATCAGTAAATGGGTCAGTTGTTTTCATTTGTTTGTCTTTCTTGGATGGTTTCTTATCTTAAATTTTTATTCCAACTGCGAGCGCCTCTGGGGTGGTTTTCTGGCTCGAATTTGAAGGAACATCTTGGTCGAGGCCAAGGCATAGGGATAGCCCCGATGAAGGAGTCGAGCGACAACAGCTTGGTACAAAAGGAGGTTGAGAGACTATTCAATTCGGCTTGCCGAATGACACAATGGTTTGGCCAGGGCCGAAGATGAAATAGCTCGGCTAGGGCAGGGATGAAGTAGCTCGGCTAGGGCCGAGGGAAGGTAGCTCGGCTAGGGCCGAGGGACGAGGTAGTTCGGCTAGGGCCGAGGGATGCGGTAGCTCCGCTGGATGGGACCAGAAACCACAGAAGCACCCTGGCTAGGAACGGGGTAGTCCGCCTTATCAGTGGCCAAACCGTGATCGTGCCTTCGATGAAAAGAGGGGAGTTTGTCCCCGAGCAGGGGGTTCGTTGAATCCTCGCTGTCACCCCATTTTCTTTTTGGTAAAGGGAGGGTTTGTCCTTCGCGCTTCTTTATTATCCCTGTCAGTGCTTTATCTTTTCCAAGGCAGGTCGATTTTCATTTCGCCGAAGTAGGTAGTACGGCTCTGCAGCCAGCAAAAGGTCGCCCCGGCACTTCCCGAGGGACCTTTGCTATGTCGATCTTTTCTAATGCAGGCTGCTTTGGCGTGTAGTGTAAGCGCTTATTTGCCATTGGAGGATGTCACTTTCGAGATGATCCACCAGATTTGCCAGTACCTATAAGATCGGCGGACGGGTTTCTGTATTAAAAGCTCATGATCCGGGATCAGAGAAAATCTTTTGGCATGCATCATGGCTCGGGCAACGCGCTTGGCGCGCAACGTGGGGCACTATTTTCATTTCAGGAGGCCACGTGGTGGCATGGGTCATGCGTTTTGAATCTCGGGGCTTTCTGTTCTGATAGCTGCTCCCGGTTCGTCTTCGCCTATAAAAAGGGGAAAGAGGGTTGTGTTGGGCCATTCCAGAGTTTTCTTTTCTGTGAATTGTGAAGGTACATACAATGCCTGTCTCTCTGGGGCTTAGAGCGGGAGGACCGAGCTTTCCTTCTGCAAGTCATCATCCTCCGGACAGCTGGGGTGATGAAGGAGCCGCTGGAGGGGGGCTCGTCCTTAAGAAAGGAGTTCCGAAGATCGTATGGAGATCGCACAAGAGGTTGTAGAGATCGCATGGGAGCGCACATGTACGCTTCCTGTGTGTCCTTTACGGTTCACCCTCGGGGACGCAGGGTAGGAAGTGCACGCATGCTCCCCATGACTTGCGTGAATTTTCCTCCTCCCCTGGTCTGAATTCCTGGGCTCGTCCGCTCGGGGAATCTTTTGCCACGTGAGGAGGGGGTGATGGTGTGTGGTCCGCTAGTACATTGCCTTTTGACTTGGGCAGTGGCTAGCAGTACACACTAGATTTGGGGGAGTGCCCCGTTATCAGGGTCCGCGAGCTTTCTTCCTACTCGTCGGAGGGCCCTACGGATGGGTGGCTTGGGACAAGGCTCATCCACCCTTTCTATTTCTCTGATATCTCGGGCCGGGTCTCGAGATATCATTATTAACCGAAGCTAGTCGCAACAGTCGGGCCGAGTCGTCTGCTCATTATCAGCACGAGCTAATTGATTCGTGGCTTGTCTGATTTGTTGGATCGGATGCCGAAGCATCATTGTCACCCGAAGCTGTCTTCGAGCAGTTTGGCTGAGCTATGTACTCATCTTTATTTCCTGTGTTTCAACGCACTTGTAACGTCTCTTAGGCTATTGTAATTCGTTTCAATGGCAATGAAATAAAGAAAGTTTTGTCCTTTCTCCTAGTTTCTATTTCTTTTGTGCCGAGAGTTGTTGCTCCCGTGTCGTAATATACTTCGCCGCTTTGTTTTTTGCCTAAATCGAGGCTCGGTTCTCAGTAGGGGAGACCATCTGTTCCTATTTGAGGGGAGACCTGGACGGTCATGTGGACTCATGCGGTAGGCATGATTTTGAAACAGGTGTTTCTTCGAAGAGAGCTCGTATGTCTCTTTTGGGCAAGGGGAGGTCCTTTACCTCTACCAAAGCACCGCGAGGCGCTAACCTCGTCTTGCTGTTTAAGAAGCTGCTTGGCTTGTCCGAGCTTTCAGATAGTATCTTACTTGGTGCAGGACAAGTTCCGGAGATATTGCCGTTCTTGGCCGAGGATTTTGCGCTACCCGACCTGGTCGAGGCTTATAAGCTACCCGAATTCAGATGGAACTTTGGAGATTGTTTGGTAGTAGAACATATTCCTTGACTTTGGCCGAAGCTCGGAGATTTATTGCTTGGCCCTACAGAGGTTTGAAGATTTATTGCTCGGCCAAGCCGAGGTTTGGAGATTTATGGCTCGGCCCTGCCGAGGTTTGGAGACTTATTGCTCGGCGCAGCTGAGGTTCAGAGATTTATGGCTCGGCCCTGCCGAGGTTTGGAGACTTATTGCTCGGCCCAGCTGAGGTTCAGAGATTTATGGCTCGGCCCTGCCGAGGTTTGGAGACTTATTGCTCGGAGGGATGAATCGGTTGTCGCCGAGACTCATGATGTTTGGTTCCTGTGAGATTCGGCGCAGACCAAAGCGAAACTGGCGGTGCATGAGGACGCCCGATATTTATGTTTTGGTGGTTTCGAGGGAAGCGAGTTAGCGTCAGCTGCTGACGCGTCTTTTCATTTCCTCGTGCTTCTCGAAGGGTGGCTGATTTGAGGAAATTCGGTAGGGTTTTGAGAACATTTACTCCGTGAGGGCCTGGCAGATCGGAAAGAATCCAGTTTCTAAAGAATGAGGGGGGTTCCTGAGTAACTCACCGACGTTTACCAATTTTTCTCAGGAGGGGGCATGACTCTTCGCTTCCCGTGGGTGCCAGCCTAAGCAGCAACACGCGGCGATTCTCACGGGTCGGATTAATGACCCGACTGCTCGAGATACTCGCCGGGGTGGTATAAATATGGGCAAGAGGGATGGCAGTGTTCATCATCCTCTCAGCTAGCCTTTCGATAGCTCCTAAGAGCAGGTATGGCTTCTCAGGGTGAAGGGCAATTGAACGAAGAGTTGAGCGTTGTGAGCAATGGCCGTGGGGGCTCCTAGGGGAGCCGTTCCTCCGTGACTATCGATGGCATGGCCCTGGCGTTAGCTCTGGCAGGCCACAAGCAACTCAAGAAGTCGGTCGAGGAGTTTCTCGCCGTTTCTATGAGGGAGGCCGAGGCTCTCCGCCGGGTCATTGACCGGCAGGAGGGGGTGATAGCATCCTTCGTCAGCAAGTCACCAAGCTGACTCGACGTATGGAGGACTCGACAGCTCCTGGGGGGAGACAGTAGGCCTCTGTGAGGGCCATTTTTTCACTTTTTCTTTTTTTACTTTCCTCTATAATGAATAAAGAGTGAAGTTCTTTTTTGGCAATCTCTTGTTCCCTGCTGAGACAGTCGTTTGGTCCACAAAAAGGAAAAACCGTTTGTCCCTATTCGATCCAAAGGGAGACCTGGGTGGTCCCATGGAATTATGCGGTAAGGCGCATGGATATTTCTCGGTTAGCCCGGGGATTTAGTAGTAGGAGAGGTTCCCCGACTTTGTCTGGGTTTCTTAGGCGACCGTGTAGGGCCTGTCGAGGCCTTTAGGGATTTGCTGAAGGTGCAGAATTTGTTCCCTCTAACGATATTTCACGGCGTGTATTCTTCGAACCGGCCGAAGCTCTGGGGACTGTTCGGAAGTCCTTCAGTTCCGGTCGAGTTTTGCGTGCTTCGGTTTTTGCTAGGACTTATGCGCTCCGATTTTATCCGAGGCTTTAGAATCCATCGTTCGGCCCAGCAGAGGTTCGGAGATTAGTTGCTCGGCCCAACAGAGGTTCGGAGATTAGTTGCTCGGCCCAGCCGAGGTTCAGAGATTTGTTGCTCGGTCTAGCCAAGGTTCAGAGATTATTTTCTCAGCCTAGCCGAGGTTTAGAGATTTGTTGCTCAGCCCAGCCGAGGTTCGGAGATTTGTTGCTCGGCCCAGCCGAGGTTCGGAGATTTGTTGCTCGGCCCAGCCGAGGTTCAGATATTTTGCTCGGCCCAGCCAAGGTTCGGAGATTTGTTGCTCGGCCCAGCCGAGGTTCGGAGATTATTTGCTCGGCCCAGCCAAGGTTCGAAGATTTGTTGCTCGGCCCAGCCGAGGTTCGGAGATTAGTTGCTCGGCCCAGCCGAGGTTCAGAGATAGTTGCTCGGCCCAGCCGAGGTTCGGAGATTAGTTGCTCGGCCCAGCCAAGGTTCGGAGATTTGTTGCTCGGCCCAGCCGAGGTTCGGAGATTTCCTGCTTAAACAGATAACTCGGTCGTGCCGAGGATTAGTGAGTAGCATCTGTTTTTCTTCACGATTTTTGGTGATATAATTTGTGGTGATTTATGCCTTGAATTATGAAACAATATGCCAACAAAAATTTAAGAAGGCGAGCCTGCAGAGGGTGTACCCTACTGATGATACTTGCGGAGATTGTCTGAATTCCACATCCGAGGGATGGATCTTCCGCTTAGATCTTGCAGCTTGTAGGTCCGGGTCGACGACCTCCGCTACTTGGTAGGGGCCTTCCCAGTTTGGAGCTAGCTTCCCTGCTCCAGGTTTGAAGACAGATGCTTTCCAGAGAACGAGGTTGTCAGGCAAGAAAGCTTTCCCCTTGACTCTGGAGGCGTGGTAACGGGCCACTCTTTGCTGGTAGGCAGCTATCTGATCCGAGCTTTTTCTCTGATCTCCTCTACCAGGTCAAGGTTGGCATGGAGCTGCTCGTCACTGGCTTCCTCCGAGTAGCTTTCCACCCGCAGGGAATGGAGTCCTATCTCCACGGGAATGACCTCTGTGCCGAAGGCCATTCGAAATGGAGTCTCGCCTGTGGGCACTCTCGGGTGGTGCGGTAGGCCCATAGGACATGGTGTAACTCCGCCCACCTGCCTTGGGCTCTGGAGAGTCGAGCTTTGATCCCTTGAAGCAAGGTCGGTTGGTTACTTTGGCTGCTCCGTTAGCCTGTGGATGTCCGATCGAGGTAAGGCGGTGATGATCCCATGCTCCTCGTAGAACTGACAAAACTTTGGATTGTTGAACTATTTTCCGTTGTCAGTGATGATGGTGTGTGGGAGGCCGAAGCGACATATGATAGATTTCCACACGAAGTCCTTGACCCGAGCCTCAGTTATTTGAGCAACTGCCTCCACCTCGACCATTTGGTGAAGTAATCGATGGCGACGAATAAAATTTCCGCTGCCCCGTGGCGAGTGGAAATGGGCCGAGAATGTCCATTCCCCACTTGGCAAAGGGCCAAGAGGAGGGAATGGGGACCAGGCTGGCGGAGGGGAGCCTCTGAATACTGGAGTGTCTTTGGCATGGGTCACAAGCTCGGACAAGGTCGTCAGCATCCTTTTGCATGGTCGGCCAATAGTAACCCTGACGCAACACCTTGTGGCATAAGGATCGGCTCCCCAGATGGTTGCTACAAATCCCCTCGTATACCTCCCGAAGGGCATAATCGACTTCAGATGGGCGAAGGCATCTGAGCAATGGCATAGAGAAGGACTGCTTGTAGAGCTGGTCATCAATCAATACATAGTGGGTAGCTTGTAGCTTTAGCCTTCTAGCTTCTCTCCGATCGGACGGGAGCGACCCTTCTTTAAGGTACTTCAGGATGGGGTCAAACCACGATGGTTCGGCCTCAACTTGCATCACTCGGTCAGCTTTCGCGATACTAGGTCTCTCCAAAATCTCCAGATGAAATTTTCGTTCGGCGTCCATTAATTCCGTAGTTGCCAGCCGAGATAATAGGTCGGCATGGGCATTTTCGGATCTAGGAATCTGAATGATCTCAAATTCAAGGAAAGGAGAGTAGGCTTCGAACCTCTTGGAGATATCGTATCATGTTCGGTTCCCGGGCCTCAAACTCCCCTCGCAATTGACCTGCCACTAGCTGAGAGTCAGTGAAGGCATTCAGTTTCTCCACCTTAAGGCTGCGGGCGATCCGGAGACCGGCCAGCAGAGCTTCATATTCAGCTTCGTTATTGGAGGCCGGGAAGGAGAAGCGGATGCCATATTCAAAAGTCGCCCCCTCGGGCTGGTGAGGACTAAGCCGCACCGGAGCGATGGGCGTTGGACAACCCGTCGACATGGAGAGCCACCAGGCGTCAGATTTTGGGCTCTCGGGGGAGTTGGGGGTGGAGCCGTCCTTCGGGATGGTACATTCGAGGAGGAAGTCGGCTAGCACCTGAGCTTTGATGGCCGGACGAGGCTGGAATCGAATGTCGTGCTCGCTCAGCTTGACGGCCCATTTAGTCATTCTCCCCGATGTCTCTGGACGATGGACCACCGCCTTGATGGGTTGGTCAGTCAGGACCATCACAGAATGTGCTGGAAGTATGGCCGCAACTTTCGGACTGAGGTGATCAAGCCAACACCATCTTCTCAATCTGGCTATACCTCATCTCTGCATCTCGAGCAGTTTGCTGACATAATAAATTGGCTTCTGGGCCTTATTTTCTTCTCTAACCAACACCGAGCAAACGGCACCTTCCGAGATAGCCAGATACAGGAACAATGTCTCCCCATGATTTGGACTGCTGAGGAGAGGGGGAGAGCCGAGGTACTTCATGAGATCTTCGAATGATTTTTGACACTCGGAAGTCCATTAGAAATTCTTAGCCAACTGAAGAGTTTGAAGAAGGGGAGGCATCTTTCGGCAGAACGAGCCATGAAGCGGTTAAGGGATGCTATTCTCCCGGTTAGGCGCTGGACTTCTTTAATAGATGCCGGGGGCACCATCTGCTGGAGAGCTTGGATCTTCTGGGGTTAGCTTCGATACCCCGCTGGGAGACCATGAAGCCGAGGAACTTCCCACAGTTAACGCTGAAGGCACACTTAGTTGGGTTGAGCTTCATCCGATATTTGCGGAGTATCGCGAAGCTCTCCGAGAGATCCTTGACTTGCTGTGATGCTTCTTTGCTTTTGACCAGCATATCGTCGACGTATACCTCCATGTTCTGGCCGATTTGTTCTTTGAATACTTTGTTGACCAGCCTTTGGTAGGTGGCACCTGCATTTTTAAGACCGAAAGGCATAACACGGTAACAGTAAGTACCTCGGTCGGTTATGAAGGCGGTCTTTTCTTCATCTTTGGGGGCCATCCGGATCTGGTTGTAGCCAGAGTAGGCGTCCATGAACATCAGCATTTGGTGACCCGAGGTGGCATCCACAAGTTGATCAATTCGGGGGAGAGGGAAGCTGTCCTTCGGGCATGCTTTGTTGAGTCGGTGAAGTCGATGCAGATCCGCCACTTGCCGCTCGACTTCTTTACCATGATGACATTTGACAGCCAACTTGGGTAATTCACCTCCCGAATGAAGTTTGCCTTGATAAGTTTATCAACCTCCTCTTCAATAGCTCTCTGCCGTTCTGGGGCGAAACTCCTCTTCTTTTGTTTGACGGGCCGGTACATCTCGTCCACGTTAAGGCAGTGGACGAGAACTTCTGGGCTGATTCCTGCATGTCGGAGGTGGACCAGGTGAAGACATCGGCATTATTTCGGAGAAAGTCAATCAGCTCCTGCCGTGATTTGCCTTTCAGCAGCGATCTGATCTTTATGGTTCGGTCGGGATGAGCTTCGTCCAGTGGTACTTCTTCCAGTTCCTTAGCTGGTTCTCCCCGTTGCTTGGCAAAGTCCTCCCGAGCGTCCAGCCCATCAACTTCAGGCATTCTGGACTGAAGGCTGGTGATAAAACACTATCGAGCCATGGTTTGGCTTCCTGGACAACACCAACTCCCCGCCCGATGGGGAACTTTATAGATAGGTGTGGGATGGAAACAACGGCTTTGAGGGACATCAGGCCGGGTCTCCCAAATATCGCATTGTAAGATGACCTAAGCTTGGTCACTAGGAAGTCGTGTGAACGGTGGCCACAAGGGGCCAGGTTCCTGCCCGAACTGTTAGTGTTACGACCCCTTCTGGGACGATAACATCGCCGATGAACCCCATTAGGTGGAGTCCATGGCTCGGAGGTTTTCTATGAGCAATTTCATCTTGGCAAACACATCAAGGTACAGAACATTCACGGAGCTTCCACTATCAACAAGGATCCGACTTACATCGTAGTTATTTAAATTGAGAGATACAACTAATGCATCGTCGTGTGGAACTGTATCCCTTGGAGATCATCATTGGAGAAGGAGAGCTCACCCGTTCGCGCTTTCTTTGGCACCGAGCCTTCACCATCATTTCTGGAGCTCGAACCGCCGGCCTCTTCAATCATGTTGATGTGGCCGATTACGGGTGGATTTGGAGGTGGAGGAGGCTACTGAAGCTCAGGCTGGCGGTCACCCCCTTGTCCTGGCTCGGGCGCCCTCTTGAACTGGTTCAGTCGACCCCGTTGGATCAGCCTCTCAATTTCATTCTTCAACTGTCAGCATTCCTCGGTGTCGTGGCCATGCTCCCGGTGATAGCAGCAGTATTTGGTGGGGTCCCTCCGAGTTGGGTTCCCTCGGAGAGGAGTTGGTCGGGGGAGCTGGCGCTCTATCTCCATGAGGATTTGCACCCTAGGAACAGTGAGCGGGGTGTATCGGTCGAATCGCTTGGGCGGGCTCCTGGAGCGATTTCTTAACGACGGCAGGGGAGCCCTTTAGCGATGAGGCGAGCTTGGCTGATGGATAGGTCGGTGCCTATCCGAACCTTTAGGTTCTTTCTTCTTTGC
Organism: Calamus simplicifolius; assembly: GCA_900491605.1. NCBI lineage: Eukaryota > Viridiplantae > Streptophyta > Magnoliopsida > Arecales > Arecaceae > Calamus > Calamus simplicifolius. The sequence continues at coordinate 853,381 of UESW01003981.1, read as the reverse complement.
TAGTTTGGCACAGGAAACTCTCCGTGATTCTTCGACCCTGGCGTATTTGTCTGCCAGGGCCATCATATCGGAGAGGCTCGGGGGTAGCTGACTTTCATCGCCAGGTAGAAGTCGCTTTCCTTCAAAACTCCCCCCGCTAGGGCGGACATAGCCACCTCATGATTAAGGTGGTCCACCTCCAGCATGGCCTTGTTGAAACGGCCAAGGTAATTCCTCAAGGACTCCCCCTCTCTCTGCTTAACTTCAGAGAGGGAGTCGGATCTTCATCAGTGACGGCGGCTACTGACGAACTGGCCAATGAAAAGATGGCTCAGCTCGTCGAATGAATCAACGGAACCCGGTTTCAAGGCGTTGAACCAGGTTCGGGTAGATCCTCTGAAGGTGGAAGGAAAGGCGCGGCAGAGGATCGCGCCTGATGCTCCGTAACATCATTATTGACCGGAAGCTATTGAGATGATCATCTGGATCAGAGGAGCCATGGTAGGGTTCAATGGTGGGTAGCTTAACATGGGAGGGAATCACTTCCTCCATGATCCCTTTGGAGAAAGGGATGCCCTGCTCTGCCTTGGGCTGAGGCGGTTGAGCCTGCTTGGCGGCGTCCAGCTCCTGACGCATCTTCCAGAGTTGTCGGCGGATCTCCTCTTCAGATATAAGAGGAGGAGCTGGGTGAGGAGAGCACAGGGATGGCATCGAATCATGGCGGAAGGACACCGAAGAGAGGGACCGGGCTCATCGAGATCTAGGAGGATCCCTATTATAGCCACCTTGTGGGACTAGTTTGTCCTCCTTGGGTCGGTGCGGGGGGTCCGCGGCTCCATGCGGACCAGAAGAAGAGGTGGCCGGAGAGAAAGGGGCTACGGCCTCCTCAGGAAGGCATGGAGCAGGGGCAGTTGTGAGGCGCTCTTGAACCAGATGGGTCAGGGCTTGGACCTGCTAGACCAGCGTGGCGAACTGATCCTGGATCATCGGGACGGCTGGCAGTGATGGGGTCTTAACAGGTGGCGGCTGCGGCACCACGCTACTCATCAGATCAGGTCTCTGGGAGGCGACCTGGTCCTGGGCTTTAGAAGTTGCTCTTCTCCGATTAGCCATTGGAGAGGTTCTCTTCCAGATCGAGATCCTTGTCTCTTTTCTTCAAGTTTTAATGAGACTTGAGGCCCTTCCTCTAGAACCAATCTGTTGCTGCCGGGATCTGTCCTTCGACTCGGGCGCGATCAGTCTCCTGATCGGGTTTCCTCCTGGGCGGACCTGCACAGAAGTCCTCATGCGAGAGGCATTGGGGGTGGCCCTCCACGGAAGACCCTCCGATGCTCAAGTCAGTGGGGATCGACGATCAACAGAAATGAGGAGAAGGATCTCTCTGGGAAGTCCCTCCAGGGGTGGCCAATCGGGAGCTCGTGCGGAGCGCCGACGACAAAGAAGGAGAAGGGTGAGTAGTAAAAGAGAGAGAGTGTGTGTGTGAGAGTGAAAGTGAGCCAGGAGCTGTGTACGGGGGCTTGTGCGCGTATACCTGAGAGAATCTAAGAGTGTCATATTTATAGGCAATCACCTGAATCTTGAGCACCTTCTGGAAGGTTCGAAGTTTATTGGGATAGGGAGATGATTTGAATCAAGTTGTTGTGAGGCCGGTGGGATCCATATCTTGTCCGTTGAAGGATCGACGACTGGAAAAGCTCTCTGATGGCCTGAGATCCGATGACTGCGTAGGTCCTAGGCCGTTATTGCAGATCCTAGACCACTCCTCGATATGATTATTTGTTTGGGATTCTATTATACTAGACCTGGGCTCTCCCGCGTCAGGTTCTGCGGAGGTGCATGTCAAGCCGTGGATTGCTCGGGGGTTGCTCGAGGGAGCCGAGCTATGGGTCGCTCGGGGGAGCCGAGCCATGAGTCGCTCGAGGATGGCGATCAATGGATTGCTCGGGAAAACCGAGCTATGGGTTGCTCGGGGAAGCCAAGCTATGAATGGCCCGGGGAAGCCGAGCTATGGATTGCTCGGGGAAACTGAGCTATGGGTTGCTCGGGGAAATCGAGCTATGAATGGCCCGGGGAAACCGAGCTATGGATAACTCGGGGAAACCGAGCTATGGGTTGCTCGAGGAAACCAAGCTATGAATGGCTCGGGGAAACTGAGCTATGGATAACTCGGGGAGACCGAGCTATGGGTTGCTCGGGGAAGCCGAGCTATGGGTTGCCCAGGGAAACCGAGCTATGGGTTGCTCGACCCGCACGATCATACTAGTTAGCTCGTTCTTTATGGGCGTAGTGCAGCAGGTGGGGATGGGGCTGACCTTAGCCCCTTCGCACGGTTATCAATGCAATGGTAATTTTACCCCTCAACAGGAATATAGGATCACCTTAATCGTATCTAGTTGATACGCTTAATAGAGAAAAAACCAACAAAATTTCCTTTAAATTGATTACTTGATATATAAGTCTTGCATTACTTCTAAGATCACACTTAAGGGTTATATGATCATATCATATGATAAGTGGCATGAAACTAGTAGCCAATCTCAACCTTGCTCTCTCTCTCTCTCTCTCTCTCTCTCTCTCTCTCTCTCTCTCTCTCCCATTCATTTTCTTTCAACCTTTCTTTCTCTCGCTTGATGTTGGCCCAATCAATAGTCTTATTGACTCTCTTTATCTCCAAGATGCCTAGAATTGAGTTGGGAATTGTCTATCTATGCTTGGACCTTGGGCCAAGGACTCTATGGAAAAGTCTTTGTATACTGCTCTGATGCAGGATGGCTTTGATGATTCGCCCACACGTTTGTGGTACAGGACCCATGAGTGGGCTCCTCGGTGCGGGCTCATACGTAGGTGAATCAATGCGCTCGGTGCATGCCATCCTACACCAAAGGTGATGTACAAAGACTTTTCCTAGACTCTACACCCTAGACCCTAGATTGCATACTCTAGATCCTAGATTGTGAGCCTTGGACCATGGACCCTAAACACTAGACTTTAAATTATAAACCTTGAACTCTAGACCATGGATCATAGTCTTTGGCCCTCATTTTACTAGTTTAATATTTTAGTTTCAAGTTAATTTTATTTGCATAGGTGAATAGCGATTAGAGCAAGAAGAAAGCCAACCTCAAGCCTAGCTTTTTGTTCATTTGATTAAGGTAAGATTGTAGGCTTTTTTTTCTTTTAAATTAAGAGAATATAGCTTAAATTAGAGTTAGATTAGATTAGATCTTGGGTTAGGATAATAAATCAAAAAGTTAACTAATCAAAGGTTTTTTTTGCAAACATGTTGCTAATAAATTATTAATAATAATTGGATTTGATGGACTTAATTTTGGGTTGAAGTCGACTTATTTGGATAGGATATTGCTTTCGATCGTGGTATGAATCTCCTTGCATGCTTATTGTGTGGTTATTGGTATGAACATGCCTTAATGATATTGTGTTAACATATATGAAAATTTATTACAATGAGATCCTAACTAAATACATGTGCATGTTTTGATAATATAATATCAACATACATGTCCATGTGCCTATGGAAATTAATTAATAAATAACTCAAATTGGTGAGATATAGATGATGGAAGGTAGTAGAGTGGTCATGTGTTATGGTTGCCATCATAAGCTAAAATGTGGTTACTATAGTTTACCACTATGAGCTGAAGTACTGTTATTTTGATTGCCTTCACAAGCTGAAGCATGATTATATTTATTGCTACCATAAGCTGATGCATGGTTATATTAGTTGACGCTATGGGTTGAAGCATGATTATATTAGTTACCATCATAAGCTGAAGTATGATTATTATGATCATATCATCAGTCATGGGTTGAAATGTGATTATGATCAGTTCAATATTGAACCAACAAGACTTGATCTTGTGTAAAATAATCTCGAATAATGACTTTTTTTTATAAAACTATCCTAAATATATGAATCATATATATTTTTATTGTTATTATTTACTGGTTAATGATACTTGTATTCATTCTTATATAAACTTAGTATCTAATAAATGAACACAATTATGATATTTATATTTAAATATGCATTTAATAGATGCAATTATTGACCATTCATATTGTTATTCGTTTATGCATATAAATTTGTTAAAATTATGAATATGTTTCACTACAAGATTTTTGCCTTTCAGCAATGAATTTTTTGCAATGAATTTTAAAATTCGTTAATGAAAGTGGATATTTGCAATGAATACAAATATTCGTTGTTGAAAATTCATAATTAATTAGGAACGACTTTCTATAACGAATATTTTTTGTGGTGATTAAAAATATTCGTTGCTGAATGTTTTAGCACCATGTAATATTCCTTTTTGTGGAAAATTTTTGGCACAAAAAACTTTCAGTAACGAATTACTATTTCTGCTATGGATAAATTCATTGTTAAAACTCCGATTATTAGCAACAAATTTTAATTCATTACAAAAGTTATTTTTTAAAAAAAATAATAAAATAATATATTCAGCAATGAATATTTTATTTTTGCAATGAATATCTAATATAAATAAAAATTAATTAAAAAAAGTTAATTAGAAGAATCACCCTAACTACCTCTTCTTTTCATCTATGCCTTACGCGAGTGCGTGGAAAGAAGAAGGGTTAAACCCTATTTCTAAGCCTGATAGGAGGACTTCATCGCCATTGATCCAGGTATGCATCTCTTAACCAAACCGAACCCTAGTTAAAGAGAGAAGAGGAAAATGGGGCTGAGTTATCTAGTTTTTTTCTACCATAGTTTTCGTTTAAAACAACCATAATCCTAGTCATCTACGATCAACTCCCAAGTCCCCGACGTGGTTGTGTTGGGGGGGGGGGGGGGGGGGGGAACAGGGAGCGGGGGGCGATCGGTGGGGGTGATAGGGGGGGCGGGGGGGGGGGGGGGGGCGCAGTGGGGGGCCGACCGGAGGGGGTGACAGGGAGCCGGGGGAGGGGGGCAGGCCGACCGGAGGGGTGACACGGAGCGAGGGGGGGGGGGGGGGGGTGACAGGGAGCGGGGAATCGAGCATGGGAAGGGGGGGGGGGGGGAGAGAACAGGGAGCGGGGAGAAACATCGTGACAGGAGGGGGGGAGAAACAGGGAGCGGGGAGAGACAGGGAGCGGGGAGAAACATCGTGACAGGGAGGGGGGGGGGGGGGAGAAACATCAACCGAGCAAGCTCATTCCGGTAACCAACCAGGCGGGCCGACCGAGGAGGTGACAGGTGACAGGGAGCGGGGAATCATGACAGGGGGGGAGAAACATCAACCGAGCAAGCTCATTCCAGAAAGGGAAAGCCGGTAACCAACCAGAGGAGGTGACAGGGAGCTGCGGCGGGGGAGAAACAGGGAGCGGAGAGAAACATCGTGACAAGGTCCTGGATTACATGCTAATGCTGATCGATCTAGGGGAGCTCGACGTTTTGTGTATGGTATCATTCCAGAGAAGAGAAAGCCGGTCACCGACGGGGGGGGGGGGGGGGGGGGGCGCGAGAAACAGGGAGCTGGGGCGGGTGGCTGAGAAACATCGTGACAGGGTCGTCAGGTAGGTGACGAGGTTGTCAGGTAGGTGAGAAACAGGGAGCTGGGGCGGCGGCGGCATTGCCCAGGTGCATGGTGCCGGTCAGGTAGGTGATGAGGTTCACCGCTATGCCCAGGGTCGTCAGCCTCTCATTCATCTCCACAACTGATTAATTTGAACGAAATTTATTAGATTCCATTGGATGCCAAAACTAGAGTTAATTAGGATGTATAGATATTAGATACAGAGAGAGAGAAGCATGCATATATATGTCGGTACCTAGGATCATGGCGGCGCTGGTCCAGCCACCGGATTGGGATCGGACGGCGGGCCGGCCCCTGTGATCCCAAGCATCGGATAGGATCTTCCGGGTTCGACGTTGGTTCTTGGCAGCCCGACCATATCTATAGGCTTTAGCTTTCGATCGTTTGCAGCTAATAAAGAGGCGGTGGGATTTGGTTTATAATTAAGTCTACAGGGTGAGGGAGAGACTAGATAGAGAGGGGGAAGTAGTTATATATCGGTGAGAGGAAGGCAGCAGCTCTTTCCTCCGGGTGTGCAAAGGCCAAAGAGAAGGGGGCAGGGCTTTATTATATAAGCGAAGGTCAGAGTTGGTTAATTTGGTCTTATTAGAAGAAGTAATAATACAATCATCAATGTAGAGCTAGCTAGGGGTAACCATGCATGGTTAATGGAAGCTTATATATTTTTGTGATGGTACTCAAATCTATAAACCCAATAAGCTTATATATTTGGTCGTGACAGGGGGGGGGGACAGTATACCAAATGTTAACATATACTTGGATTTGGATGGATCGAACACTAACATATATTTCTAAGCTTACTTTTTTTTTTTTTCTCATCTTGTAGAGGTTACTCTTGATCTCACGATTCCCCTCAAGAAGTGGGGGGGAAAACTTCTGCTTTTGGGTATCAGGAAGAAAGGTTGTGAAACACTGCTCCCAATGAAATATATTAATTAATTTAATAAGGATGCTATATTTTAAAATTGTTGTTATTCATTGAACAATAAATCTTGAAACTTATAGTTAACTTACTATTTATTATTGTTGTAATACATTATCTTCAAGTAGGTCCAATCTATAATTAGAGAGCAGCGAATCAATTATTTTAATATAAAATATATTTATATTAACAAAAATTAATTTTTAATAAAAAAAGATTAACATGATAATAAACTTTAACATCTAATGCCATAAAAAATTATTTCAGACATGATTGACCAGTTCACGGGTGATCCGGACGGATTGATTGGGTTATTTCAGATTTCTTACACATATAGTTTTATGTTAGAACCGGACCGGCTTGGCCTTCGGGTCCCGGTTCAATCGGTCCAACCGATCGGTTCGGTTTGGTTCTAACAACTATGATCCTAACTAGCATTGGTTATCCATGTTTAGTCAAATTTTTTTTCTTTAAAGTTGCTAACGATTTATTATGCTGACACATGCTTAGCTGACTCATTTGTTTTTAACTTTTTTTTATTTTTCTTTTCAACCTGTATTGATGCTAATAAAAAATATTTAATGTCTGATAAGGATTGGGCCGATGCCATTAATGCTTGAGTCCTTTAAATACACGACTCTACAATTCATTATCGATAGTTGTCTTGAGAAGTTTTTAGGATTGCAAGGTGCATCTCTCTCTTAACCATGCCCAACTCTCTTTCACTATCTGCATTATGCATATTAGCATATCTTATGGGGTTATTCATATTATTTTAGATGTATTTCTATCAAGAGCTAGCATATATTTATTTTTCTTCAATTGATTGCTAGTTTAGACCTTTGAACTAAACTATAACAATATTTTATTAAAAAAATTTAAAAATGGTGTTCCTTAATGTATTCACTAGGTAATTTATTCAACAAAAATAAATAAAGGGATTGTTGTTTTTTGTGCTAGGAATCCCACTATTGAGATTTTGCCCCTCATAGATTCTTATATTTCAAACCTTGGTAGTCGTACTCAACCATAGTATTTCTTTTACCATATTTTTGTTTTAACTTTAACTCAAAGCTATTTTTTGTACAAAGATATGGCCTCGAAAACTATAGGCTAGGGCTCTCCATGAGAGGTAACATTTTTATTTAGCATTTGTAGATGCATTTTTTCCCCTCTCAAGTTTTAATAAAATTGATTACCTTTTTTCCCTCTCAAGTTATAAATCAATTTTTTGAAGCAATCTCTATCTATTAAGCTTGATATATGCTCCAATAATTTTATTCTATGGATTTAAGAATAAATCTTAGACACCGTTGTTTTGAAAGTTTTTTTTTTTTTCTAAGTGCATAAACATATAGAACAGAACATGCTTGAAGATTTTGTGTAATAAATAAGAAAGTAAATTTAACAAATATAAATCATTAAAGAAATTATGCTGATGATGTGACTTTCTGACAAAGTTAACTCTAACTAATTTAAAATTAGGTTTTTTTCCTGCTACTATTGTGAATGACCTTTTGGCAAAAAAAATGCACATAACTTTCTTGTCATGTATTGAACAGTATCCTTTTTCGATAAATTATCATCATGTAAAATATAATGCATAGTAAAAGTTATACTTAATTTGTGTAACGTATTATTTATATCTTTAATTAAGCTTAGTCTATATATATTACAAAAGGTTTCTATGCAAGTATGCTATGCAGCTCTTTTGCCACACTATTCATATCTTTCTTTCCTTCAAGATCAATTGGTTATTTTATTGTTTCTTATGATTAAAAAAAAAAAAGAGAGAATTAAAGAGAAATAATAGTTACAATGCATGATTCAACATTATTGGTATGATGACTAATATATTGGTATGATGGTTATATAATAAATTATCTTAAAATTTAATGCACCAGTCATTATCTACAATCTGTTGTATCCCTTTAATCAAAACTGGATACAGAAAACATGCGTCTTCTGATGGTAGAAGGGTGCAAGCTGTAGCCTAGTTTGCCAATTATATTGCTGTCTATTTTTAAAACACTTATTACTTGGATCATCTTTATTCAATTACAGGACTATACAAAGTCTCAATGGATAGAGACGTTTTTATCCGATATCTTGGCTATGTTGACTCTCCAACTCATCAAGATCCTTAAATTGGCAAGTCTGGCTCTCGACGGTGATGCAGAAGCCATGGCTGCTTCGAATTGGCAGACAGTTGATTCGATTCTCGAATTGATGGCCATCAGAAGCGTCGCCCTCTGCCTCCCTGAGGGCCACTACTGTGAATTGCCACCAAGGCTTATCGATCGTTATCGCCGACCTGGTGGAAAATATTTGGCAAGCCAGCTTCTTGCGGCAACTCGATTGTGGATATCTGGAAGAGATTTGGATTGACGAAGAGGAATCGGGTAGAACCGTGTGCGACGAGGAGTTTGAGCCAAGCACGGTCGCCGTCAGGTTGCCGTGTGATCACCGATTGGTTCATGGGAGACCTTTCGTGCCCGGCGTGCCGGCGCCACGTCCTGACGGACTCCGACAGCTCCGAGGATGACTCTGGTTGATTTGGTCTGTGTGCTCTCCGTAAGGGTGTCGTTCTTGTTTGGAGCTAGGCTCGATGTTTCTATTTGTCTGCGATAATAACGTAGAGCTTAGCGTCCGATCGACTAAGGTTTCTTGGTTGCTGTGTTTGTTTTGAAACAGTGAGCAGGCTCTCTCATGAATAAATAATTTATGTTATGGTCTTAGAGCACAACTCAAGCGATCTCATCCGGTTTTAATTTGTTTGTTAAGAACTGTTGATCCATCTAAAAACTAGCAAATATCGCAACAGATTAGAGATTTCTTCCGGCCGGGCTCCAGAATTTGGCTAGCTATGGTTTAAAGCTCCAGCCCCTTAACGACATTGCAACCGCCGATGGAACCATCACCGGTTGTTTCTTGGCTTCTGTGAAGTTGGTCAGCTGCCATGCGTGGCTTATGTGAAATTTATTTAATTATCAAACATAACCCGATCTACGATTATTCTTATGATCCAACCGAGCTAAAGTACCCAGTTGAGTGCAAAATTCTGAACCCGGTGAATTGCTCTGGTGGTTTTGAGAGGGCCATAAACTAATTATATAATTTGGCAATTTTAGCTACAATCCTTATACGTACGTATTATATATGAATTATGAAAAGGGTTGGATTGCATTGTTGTTTCTGCTAATTCGATAAGAAAACATCAATGCACATGATTTGATTTTTAGAAATAATTTTTGAGATATCTTCGCTACTTTCTTTGACTACCAAAACACTTGCAATTGCATGCGTGCATTGCATGATTGAGAGAAAAAAAAATGTAAAAGTTAAAATTATATTTATGTACTTGCAGTATCACCCTTAAAAATTGTGATCAAAATTAATTTTTCGTTCCTTTCTTTGTCTTAGAAGCTAGGATTCAATCTGAATATATAACCTTTTTAATACTAGTCCAAGTTATTTAAATAGGATTTAGTTATGTATTGTAAGAGAGGTATTAAGACATTTTTGAAAGAATAAAAGATGTAGAATAAAATATTTCCTAAAACCAAATTAGTGTTTTTCCTACATGGCAAAGATTAAGTTTTACATCATTGCAGCTTGTCCTAGTATTTAGCCCCCTTTGTCTAGCAACCAAAGGCTTAATTTAGGTTCAATTCTTGAATAGTGCATTGTCTGATATTTGAACCTGGATGGTTATAGTATCAATTGGGGTCTCCCTCCTTTTATCTCAAAAAAACAAAAAAATTAAAATAAGGTCAATAGGATTTTTAGTTACCATAACTATAAGAGAAGATAGAATGCATTTCAAGAAATGAGATAATGTTGTTTCTTTTCTATTGGTCTATTATCCTTTCTAAAAACAAAATGTCTCAAAAACTAAATATTTTTTTGGCTGCAATACATAAGCTCAAATATAATATTAATAAAAAAATATATTCTCACTTTGCCTTAGGGTTTGAAGTGGGCTCCATCTAGCATGCAACATGTCAAATTGACCTGGTTTTAGGTCAGCTCAAAGGATAGTCTAAGTTAATTTGGTTCATATTTGGGTCTAAAATTAGAGCTCAAACAAAGTTCAAATCAAGCTTGAGTCCTTGCATAGATTGATCTAGACTTGGCTTAAATCTTTATCTTAAGGAAGTTAAAAGTATTGGTCTTTGATTAGGCCTGAATTTAACTCAGATGTAGGTCCAACCCTCAAAAGTGAGGGACCTTTTAAATTTTGTACTAGATTTTTTATCTACTATGTAAGAATAACTTTCTTTGTTATGAAAAATTATCTTTTATTGAGAAACCCACTAATTTGAGATCTTCATCTTATTTCTAAGTAACTAAATGAAATCATTTTAAATATTATTTATTTTCCTGCAAGCACTTAAAGATTGAAATTAACCTTGTTAACTTAATTTTTAGTCCAAACATATAGCGATGGGTTGGCTTGATTAGACTTTGAGCTGAATCTGGGCACAGGCTTGGATTAGCCTTGGATTCTGAAAGAAATTTTAGACTTGAGCCCAAATAAAAGTCTAGAAAAAAAGAAAAAAAAAGGCCAAGCTAATTTAAGGGCTTGACTCAATCCAACAAAGCCTACTTCTAACCCCCTATCTCAAGCCAAACCAATTTCCCTTTGATATTGGTGAACTGCAAATGATAGGCCAACCTAAACGATATACTAGTTTAATTTTTTATATGTGTGGAATAATTTTTTTCTTCTTTCTTTTGTTGCTCAATAAACGTGTTTTCCGATATATGGAAATACCTATATTAGGTATTAATGCCTTGCGCGTCCAGACGTCCCAGCCACTCGTCCATATACAATGTTTATTTACTTTCTTGTTTAGCTATTATTGATTAATTGCATTGAAAAACTGCATTAACTCAATTATTATTTTTTTTTGAGACTATGACATGGATCTCAGGAATGCCATCAATACTTGCATCTTTTAAATTTGGACATATCCTTCCTCTTTTCTATATGAACATTGTCCTCCAAGAGGTTTCTTTTTAAAATTGGAAGGTCTCTCTCTCCACAATGCTATGTACAGATGGTTTTTATTAAGAGTTTTCACCATAATATATTTGGCCTCTCTATCTCTCTCTCTCTCTTTGATAGGAGTGCTACTCATGATTATTCTGTAGAATATGGTGCCGATTTGTTGTTTTTCCTCAACCTCCTTTCGTTTTCAGTCCCATTTTCTTAAGTTATTGTGAATTTTAGGGCAAAGCCCTCTTCTTCTTATTTTTGTGTTTATGAACTAATTGTTTTGTGTCTCATGATTTGGTCTTCAATGTACAAATTCTTATGCTTCAGATGCTAAGAAGTATTTGTTAAATTAAAAGCCATCATCAATATTTGCTTGGTCTAATATTTTCTCGAAGCAAAATAGAACACATATTAATTTAACCTATGAAGAAAATTTCAAGCCTAATATGATAATTCTCTACAATATTGGTGCAGTTATGATTGGGTGTACCTTCTACTTTTCTTTGGCTTATGTGATATTTATTTAATTATCAAACATAACCCGATCTACGATTATTCTTATGATCCAACCGAGCTAAAGTACCCAGTTGAGTGCAAAATTTTGAACCCGGTGAATTGTTCTGGTGGTTTTGAGAGGGCCATAAACTAAATATATAATTTGGCAATTTTAGCTAGAATCCTTATACGTACTTATTATATATGAATTGTGAAAAGGATTGGATTGCATTGTCGTTTCTGCTAATTCGATAAGAAAACATCTGTGCATATGATTTGATTTTTAGACATAATTTTTAAGATATCTTCGCTACTTTCTTTGACTACCAAAACACTTGCAATTGCACGCATGCATTGCATGATTGAGAGAAAAAAGAAATGTAAAAATTAAAATTATATTTATGTACTTGCAGTATCACCCTTAAAAATTGTGATTGAAATTAATTATTCATTCCTTTCTTTGTCTTAGAAGCTAGGATTTGATCTGAATATGTAACCTTTTTAATACTAGTCCAAGTTATTTAAATAGGATTTAGTTATGTATTGTAAGAGAGGTATTAAGACATTTTTGAAAGAATAAAAGATGTAGAATAAAATATTTTCTAAATCCAAATTAGTGTTTTTCCTACATGGCATAGATTAAGTTTTACATCATTGCAGCTTGTCCTAGTATTTAGCCCCTTTATCTAGCAACCAAAGCCTTATTTAGGTTCAATTCTTGAATAGTGCATTATCCGATATTTGAACCTGGATGGTTATATTATCAATGGGGGTCTCCCTCCTTTTATCTCCAAAAAAAAAAAAAAAAAAAAGCTTAATAGGATTTTTAGTTACCATAACTATAAGAGAAAATAGAATGCATTTCAAGAAATGAGATAATGTTGCTTCTTTTCTATTGGTCTATTATCCTTTCTAAAAACAAAATGTCTCAAAACTAAATATATTTATTTTGGCTGCAATACATAAGCTCAAATATAATATTAATAAAAAAATAAATTCTCACTCTGCCTTAGGGTTTGAAGTGGGCTCCATCTGGCATGCAACCTGTCAAATTGAACTGGTTTTAGGTCAGATCAAAGGGTAGTCTAAGTTAATTTGGTTCATATTTGGGTCTAAAATTAGAGCTCAAACAAAGTTCAAATCAGGCTTGAGTCCTTGCTTAGATTGATCTAGACTTGGCTTAAATCTTTAGCTTAAGGAAGGTTAAAAGTATTGGTCTTTGATTAGGCCTGAATTTAACTCAGATATAGGTCCAACCCTCAAAAATGAGGGACCTTTTAAATTTTATACTAGATTTTTTATCTACTATGTAAGAATAACTTTCTATTTTATGATAAATTATCCTTTTTTGAGAAACCCACTAATTTGAGATCTTCATCTTATTTCTAAGTAACTAAATGAAATCATTTTAAATATTATTTATTTTCCTGCAAGCACTTAAAGATTGAAATTAACCTTGTTAACTTAATTTTTAGTCCAAACATATAGCAATGGGTTGGCATGATTAGACTTTGAGCTGAATCTGGGCACAAGCTTGGATTAGGCTTAGCCTTGGATTTTGAAAGAAATTTTAGACTTGAGCCCAACTAAAAGTCTAAAAAAAAAAAAAAAAAAAAAGCAAAGCTAATTTAAGGGCTTGATTCAATCCAACCAAGCCTACTTCTAACCCCCTATCTCAAGCCAAACCGATTTCCCTTGTATATTGGTGAACTGCAAATGATAGGCCAACCTAAACGATATACTAGTTTAATTTTTTATATGTGTGGAATAATTTTTTCCTTCTTTCTTTTTGTTGCTCAATAAATGTGTTTTCTGATATATATGGAAATACCTATATTATGTATTAATGCCTTGCGCGTCCAGGCGCCCCAGCCACTCGTCCATATACAATGTCTATTTACTTTCTTGTTTATCTATTATTGATTAATTACATTGAAAAACTTCATTAACTCAATTTTTTATTTTTTTGGAGACTGTGACATGGATCTCAGGAATGCCATCAATACTTGCATCTTTTAAATTTGGACATATCCTTCCTCTTTTCTATATGAACATTGTCCTCCAAGAGGTTTTCTTTTTAAAATTGGAAGGTCTCTCTCTCCACAATGCTATGTACAGATGGTTTTTTCTAAGAGTTTTCACCATAATATATTTGGCCACTCTCTCTCTCTCTCTCTCTCTCTCTCTCCACAATGTTGTCTCCATGATATATCTAGCCAGTCTCTCTCTCTCTCTTCGATAGGAGTGCTACTCATGATTATTCTGTAGATATGGTGCCGATTTGTTGTTTTTCCTCAACCTCCTTTCGTTTTCAGTCCCATTTCTTAAGTTATTGTGGATTTTAGGGCAAAGCCCTCTTCTTATTGTTTTTGTGTTTATGAACTAATTGTTTTGTGTCTCATGATTTGGTTTTCCAGGTACAAGTTCTTATGCTTCAGATGCTAAGAAGTATTTGTTAAATTAAAAGCCATCGTCAATAGTTGCTTGGTCTAATCTTTTCTCAAAGCAAAATAGAACACATATTAATTTAACCTATGAAGAAAATTTCAAGCCTTATATGATAATTCTCTACAATATTGGTGCAGTTATATATGATTGGGTGTACCTTCTACTTGTCTTTGGCTTCACCATTCATGCAACCACAGAGCAAGTAGGATTCATGGTTTAGTCTTTTCAATTATTCAGCTCTCGAGTTTTCTTGGTAGGCTAGAAAAGGGATTTATTCTTATTATAATTTAATCCCAAACTAGTGTTATTCTGTTCCCATTTTTGTATAAGTGAAAATTGCATGTGAGTTGCCCCAAAGAGCATAGCCCTTTGAGATGCATGCTCATACATATGCATGTTTTCTTTTCTTCGTTTTTTTGTGCATGGACAGAATAAAAGAGAAAGGCAGCATGTTTTTGAGAAAGGTGTGGTTTGAGCTATATATTTTTAAATAAATAAAAAATAGAAAAAAAACCCTTTCATAATATATCTTAGCGTTATAAATTTTTTTTAATATGACTATTTTGGTATGATAACATCTATTTAAGTCAATTTGCAATAAAATTATGAAAGAAATGTTAGTAAAAATATTAGTTTAACTTATATGGTTGGATCTTTTTCAACAATTTTGAAACATCCTTGTAAAGTTTTAATTATAAAACTTTATTAGAGAAATCAAGGACTTACCTTGATCCATGCCTTCTTGATTTTTCTTGTAGTATTTTCTTTCCTCTCTATCTTCTTCCTTTCATACCCTCTCTGATGGTTAAGAGAGTTCTACAAATATGGCAGATTTGGTTATTGAAGAGAGAGGGGAGGGTCTATTAAATATAAAAACCCTTTCTGATCTTAATTTTCCTTAAGGCCTAATCACCATCAACTTGGGCCACTCTCGTTAAAACCAGCCCAAAATCACATGGGCCACATAAATGAATTTATTAGAATTATCTAACAATCTCCTACTTGGCCCATGTTATGACTTGGTGATTCAACAACAAACCATAAATGCACAATTTACATTGAACCTTTTAAGTCATCATCCTTAACTGAATTAAATGATTGGATCATGGCGGTCACAGGTCATTTAACAACATGATTCCTTCCATGTATCACATAATCAAATCAATTCAGGACACCTTTAATCAAGGAATATTGTAATCCTTAACTTTATTTTCTTTTATGTTATCGCACCAAAACAATACATGTATACAACATAATGTGGACAACAATTAAACAAGCAGAAACATAACTTTAATTGAAGTCAAAGTGTCACAATAATACGAGCAAGATAGCTATATATATATATATACTTTATGCTTTCATGCTAACAAGGACTTGTTCATAATACCCATCCGTTCAACATGACCAGTAAATGTTTTGGGTGGCAATCCTTTAGTTAACGGATCCGCTATCATCAACTCAGTTCCAATATGCTCAATTGACACTTTTTGTTTTTGCACTTCTTCTTTGATAGACAAGTACTTCAAATCCATGTGTTTTGCACCCTTTGAGTACCTATCATTTTTAGAGAAGAATACCGATGCAGAATTATTACAGTAAATTCTTAACGGCTTAGCTATATTGTCAACAATCCTTAGCCCGAAGACAAAATTCTGCAACCACGATGCATGAACAGTGGCCTCAAAGCATGCCACAAATTCGGCCTCCATAGTGGAAGTAGCAATGATAGATTGTTTTCCACTCTTCCATGAAACTGCTCCTCCAGCTAACAAGAACATATAGCCAAATATGGATTTTCTCGAGTCCACACATCCAGCATAGTCTTAATCCGAGTATCAACCACTTCGATGTGACATGATCTTCTGTATGTGAGCATGTAATCCTTGGTGCCTTGTAAATACCTGAGGACTTTCTTTGCAGCTTTCGAGTGGTCTATTCCAGGATTACTTTGATATCAGCCTAACATTCCAATAGCAAAACTTGCCGAGTGCATGTCTGAGCATACATCAAGCTCCCAACCACTAATGCATAGGGAATAGATTCCATTGCCTTTCCTTCCAAATCATTCTTAGGACATTGTATTTCACTAAACTTGTCCCCTTTTTGAATTGGAACTTTGCCTGTGGAGAATTTTTCCATTATGAATCTCTCTAGCACTTTATTGATATAGCCTATCTGAGACAATCCTAACAATCCTTGTGATCTATCACGAAATATTTCTATTCCTATCACATAGGATGCCTCACCCATATCTTTCATTTCGAAGTTCTTAGAGAGAAATTTCTTTACATCATGTAACAATCCAACATCATTTGCAGCAAGAAGAATGTCATCAACATATAGGACTAAAATAATGAACTTGCTCCCACTGGTCTTCATGTAGATACACCGATCAACGGTGTTCTCTACAAAACCATATGACATAATGGTGTTATTAAACTTAAGGTACCACTGTCGAGAAACTTGTTTCAGTCAATATATTGACTTCTTTAACTTACACACCAAATTTTTTTTCTTTGTGGTCGAGAATCCTTCAGGTTGGTCCATATAAACTTCTTCGTCTAAGTCACCATTTAGAAAGGTGGCCTTTACGTCCATTTGGTGAAGCTCCAAATCATAAAGAGCCACCAAAGCCATAACAATTCTCAAGGAATCCTTCTTTGAAACTGGAGAGAAAGTTTTTTTATAATCAATGCCATCCTTTTGAGTGTAACCTTTGGCGACAAGTCTGGCCTTATACCTTTTGATGTTGCCTTTCAAGTCTCGTTTGGTCTTAAAGACCCATTTACAACCGACTCATTTTGAACCTTCAGGCAACTCAACTAGCTCCCAGACTTCATTGTCATTCATAGATTTCAACTCTTCTTTCATAGCATTGAACCATTTTTCAGAATTGCTACATCTCATGGCTTGTTTGAACGAGACTGGATCCTCATAAATGCTTAAGTCACATTCATGTTCAAGTGAGTAGATCACATAATCATCTGAAATAGCTTGTCTTTTCTGCCTTACAGACCTTCGTAATGCTATTTCTTGTGACTCATCTACTACTTGCTCATTCATGAATTGCACATCATTAACTTGCTCATCACTTACATATTCATCTTGTCGGTTTGAAATATTAATTTGTTGTTCCAGCATGTTGTTTGACTGTGCCACAACAATAGGGACAACAACTGAGGAGAAACACTAGGTGTAGTAGTTTCTACTCGAATTTCTTGCATACCCACATTTTGTGGTTCCCCACTCCTACTGATCTGGCCAATCTCACGTATATCCACCCTTCGTGGTTCGTCATTCCCATTGAACTGGCCATTTTCAATGAAACGAGCATTACCAGTCTCAACTATTCTCGTACTATGGTTAGGACAGTAAAATCTATACCCTTTGACTTTTCGGGATAGCCGATGAAGTAACCACTGATGGTTCTTGCATCAAGCTTCCGTTCATGTGGATTATATATCCTTACTTCTGTCGGGCAACCCCAAACATGAAAGTGCCTTAGGCTGGGTTTCTTTCCTGTCCATAATTCATAAGGAGTTTTGGGAACTACCTTACTAGGTACCCTATTAAGTAAGTATGCAGAGGTCTTTAATGCATGCATCCATAAGGATAAAGGTACAGAGCTATAGCTTAGCATACTCCTAACCATGTCCATAAGAGTACGATTTCACCTTTCAGCTACACCATTTTGTTGCGGTATACCAGGCATTGTGTATTGTGCACATATGCCTCAACTTTCAAGAAATTTTGCAAATGGACCCGGACACTGTCCATTTTTATTAAATTTTTCATAATTCTCACCACCTCTATCCGATCTCACAATCTTTACTTTTCTATCTAATTGCCTTTCTACCTCATTTATAAACACCTCAAGGATGTCCACCGATTGAGATTTTTCATACAGTAGATATATGTATCCATAACGTGAGAAATCATCTATAAAGGTAATGAAATATTTTCTTCACCCCAAGATGGAGTATGAAAGGACAACATATATCAGTGTGTATTAGTTCAAGGAGCTGTGTATTTCTTGTGGATGCTTTCTTTACTATGTGTTTAGTCTGTTTACCTTTAATACAATCCATACATATATCCATGTCAGTGAAATATAATTGAGGAAGTATTTCATTTTTCACCAACCTTAACATTCTTTCCTTGGATATATGTCCTAATCTTTGATGCCACAAGTAAGCAGAATTTTCATTATGTGCATTACATTTACTTCCTACACTATGTTCAACATGAAATAGGGATTCAGCATAATCAACATCAAGATTGAAACGATACAGACCATCCATTAAAGTACCAGAACCATAATAGTACCTATGTCTAAACAAAGAATATGTAGCATTTCCAATCTTAAAATAAAAATTAACATCATCCAGCTTTCCTACAGAAACTAAATTTCTAGCACAATTAGGTACATAGAGACACTTTTCAAGATCCAAATGACATCCAGTGTCCAAGATCAACCTATACGTCCCAATCCCTTCTATTCGTGCCTTCATTTTGTTTCCCATGAACAAGTACTTTTCAGTTTCATTTAGGGGCTGGATTGAAAGGAATCCCTGTGTAACATGAGACACGTGAGTAGTTGCACCTGAATCTAACCACCAGGTATTATTAGGAACTTCAATAAGGTTTGATTCGAAACAAACAGACATAATAAATATCTTTCTTTTCGAACCAAGCCTTTCTTTTCGGGCAATCCTTTTTAAAGTGCCCAGATTCTTGCAGAAAAAACATTTCTGCTCCTTGTGGATATGGCCCGCATTGACCTTCATTTGGGCTTTTCCCTTCTTCTTCTTGTCCTTCTTACCCGGTTTTGCCTTGCTGTTACTAGCTCCATCATGAATCGTGAGATGGACAGAGTGTTCCTTCATCTTCTTTAATCTCCCTTCCTCCTGTACCAACATGGCCTTAATTTCTTGAAGGTTCCATTTTTCCTTAAGGGTGTTGTAGTTCACCTGGAACTGGCCAAATTCGGGAGGAAGCGAGTTGATGATAAACTGAACTAGGAATGACTCACTCACATCCATACCCATTGATTTCAACTTTTCTGCTAGATTTGCCATGCTTGTCACATGATCATGAATAGGTTGTGACCAATCAAACTTCTTGTCGTCAGTTCACTCATCAGGCTCCCCACAATGGACTTGTCAGCTATGTCCGATTGAGAGTATTCTTTAATTTTCTTCATGAATTCCCTTGCATTGTTCATTTTAGGCATTGATGGCTTAACATTTTCTGCTATTGACATCCGCATCAAGTTCAAGCTTAGCCTGTTAGACCGCTCCCAAGTCTCGTAAGAAGACTTTTCATCTTCTGTACTGGTCTCTGTAATGTCTGCAGGCTTATCTGAAACTATCGCTATATCCAAGCCTATAATACCCAGTTAAAACTGGATTTGCTCAGACCAATCTGCATAGTTCAACCCATTGAACTTGACCAGTCCATTGCTCAAACAGAACAAAGTAGTAGAAGCTACAAAACATTATACACGATCACATATTAATGCTTTGAGTAATCATAATAGATTCAAACAAATAATAAACTTTGAATATATATATTTAAGTTCACCTTTGGGTGATACTTGAATACATAATTTAAACCAACAATGATGCTAATTTAAATAACTTTTAATAAACAATCAATCATACTAAAATTAATATTCATGTTATCTTTGGATATACAATCATATTAACTAAGTATGTCGATATGTTTCTTTAATATCATTAATTATAAGCAATGGTTAGCGTTATAATTAATGATCTCAATTGTTGAATTCCAACTTTCATGTCATTTAATAGCACCACATATACATGAACAATTGAAATGGACATGAATTAAAATGTCTAATTAATCTTTTAGCTAGGCCACTTTGGTGACTAACAAGCCTTCATGCTATAGACATTTTATTATCTCTTATATTTCAAAAAAAAAAAATTGAGATGATTGTATCAATAATAAAATTTCATGATAATTAATTATACCATACAAAATTCTACATAGGTATTCCGATATTCAATTCAAACCATTCTTGAATTAACGGCATGCAAAGATATATATGTATATATATATCTTTAATTTACATTTTCAGAATCATAGGGAATTCGGCCAAAAGAAGCCAACACATAGTAACCAATAAGAACAGAAACACAAAACTGATCAAAACATCGGCCATCAATCCGTCCACAATTAATCTTACTTAAAATGCACGTTAACCAACAATAAAAAAGTGCATTGAATGCAAGACTCTAACGGTGAAAACTGATCAAAAACATCGGCCATCAATCCCCTTAACCAAAATAACAAACAAAGCAACAAACTTTCAGCAAGATTCACATCCAGCAAATCTCACGATCCCATCATGGCACCCGGCGTGAGACAAGGAAAATGAATTTCATCCATCATGGGAGAGAGAAAACTCCCATCGATGATTCGAACCAGATGTCGTTGGGTTTTCTACCCAACGGCTAACCCATGCCATCATCTCCTTTTATTGAAGAAATTTCTCCCACATTACTGTAGAAAACAAGGACGAGATCGCGAACCAAAGAAACGAAAGAATAGGAGAAATTGAGGGGAATGCCGATAATAGCTTACGCTCTTCCACCCAAACTTCGATGTTTCAATATATATATCATTATATATCTTTGAATGGAGATATATAAAAAAAATTATTGAAACCATGCTCTGATACCATATGTTAGTAAAAATATTAGTTTAACTTATATGGTTGGATCTTTTTCAACAATTTTGAAACACCTTGTAAAGTTTTAATTATAAAACTTTATTAGAAAAATCAAGGACTTACCTTGATCCATGCCTTCTTGATTTTTCTTGTAGTATTTTCTTTCCTCTCTATCTTCTTCCCTTCATACGGTTAAGAGAGTTCTACAAATATGGCAGATTTAGTAACTGCTCCTTTCGTTGGTTATTGAAGAGAGAGGGGAGGGTCTATTAAATATAAAAACCCTTTCTGATCTTAATTTTTAAAACCAGCCCAAAATCACATGGGCCACATAAATGAATTTATTAGAATTATCTAACAAGAAAATCAATAGTGCAAGGAAGTGATTAAATAGAGAAAAAAGCTGCTCTTAGAAAAAAAGTTTTCATTGTGTGATAACTAGTGCTAGTATATATTTAGTACCACATGATTATATACTAGATAGACCGTAGATACATATATACAATTAAAAAGTTTAAATAATAATTTGAATATATATATTTCAGGATCTAATCATGTTTTTGTTCATAGAATTCTTGCTGTTGATGGGATCTAAGGAAATGGATATAACCGAGGCACAGTTTATGTGCAGTGTAATTTTTTCTTTCCTACATTTCTTTTTGCACTTGCATCTAGTTTTATGTGCAGGTTTCTTCAGATTTTGGTCATGGAACCATGATGTATGCGCTTGTGAGGGTATTCTTTGTTAGATTGTGGTCTTTTAGCTCATCATTGACTTGTTCTTTGCAAGTCTTCCTCATTGTACAAAGTGATGTTTTAGACAAGCTTAAAAATTATAAAATTTTATAATGTATTGGTTCATTATTTTCTAGAGATCTAATTATAAAATTTTCTCTGTTTTTCTTGCTATTGGATGACCAGTGACCCCTTGCACATTATGTATTAATGCCTTGCGCATCCAGATGGTTTTTTAATAAAATTTATGTTATTTAATAAAATAACATAAACATGTACACCTTAGCAATATTATTCTATTCTTTTTCACACCATATTGTTCTTCTTTGATCGATTGCAGGAACTCACGAAAAAAAAAGGATGGATAAGACAACCTACCTGCTCTACTTGGCCACCTTGAAGATATTACTCAATGATAAGCGTTTTGTTATGATAGAGCATCTACATGAAAATCAAAGGACTGCAGGTGAGGCTGCGGATAGGCGGGCAATGATAGTCTTACGGCAGTTAGAGTTCGTCGAATACTATGCCCTCAGTGCTCCCCCCGACGGGAATTATGAATTGCCCGGGTGGCTAGGCAGGAGATACAGGGCGATCATAGCCGCCATCGATGCGTGTATTTCCCAAAGCAACCTGGAGTGGATGCTGGAGTCCCAATTCATCAGGCGCTTTCGGGTCACGGCCGCCGAAGCGAGATCCGCTGAGAGCTGCATTATATGCCTGGAGACCTTTCGAGAGGGTAGTGTGACCGGCATCCCGCAATGCGGCCATAGGTTCCACTGGGATTGCATCGCCAGATGGTATGATACAGCGTATACATGCCCGATCTGCAGGTGCAACGTGCTGGAGAATGCCGACATCGGGTCTGACTCTGATGATCAAAGCAACGAACACCCAGGAGAAGGTTGATCGCGCGCGGCTTGTGCTTTGGATCTTAATTTGATGTCTCGGTTCTCATGTTTTAATGTTATAGTTCTCTATATCTAAATAAAACTTGGCGACAATTAAGTCTGGTAGTTGCAGTAACCAAATGATGTTGCTTGTTTAATTTAGAGGTCGAGTGCAGTGCAGGCATATGTAGTAGTGTTCTGATATCAAAGAATAATTTGGACTATAATTTGAGCTTTGGTACTCTTTAATTAGACAGTGCTTTCAGTTATCTTTTCTTGTCCAGTTACCATCTTATCCTTACTTCCACATACAATGCACATATTAAATGCAAATTGACAAATCCAAGCCTAATTTATAAAGTGGATTCCTAATTCTAGACTTGCATGAGGTTCACTAAACAAATTTTCCTTTCTTTCTTTGTTGCTCAATAAACGTGTTTTCTGATTGTTGATGCCGAGTCACTTTCTTCAACGCCAGGGAAACAGACGTCCTCCTCCTCGCTAGGCTCCTGCAAGAAAAGTCCCTGGAGACCGGATGCTCCGATGGAGACCCTCTGACGTTCAATTTAGTCACTCGGGAACAGACGAGAACTGACTAGCAGAAGGAAGCTAGAAAGTTAGGGTTTAACTAGTAAGAAGAAGCTAGAAAAACCAGAGTTCTTGGATCCCTACTTACAGTGAGAGTGTGCGCTTTTATACCTGTTCGAAGATACACCCTTCCGTTCCAGAAGATTATTGATTTCAAGGTGCCTCGTTCAATAACGGACAAAAAGATGAGGCTAACAATGACATATCATACTGTCACCGTGCACGTGGGAGGTGTCCTGCGTCACCTGTCGGTACGGCCTCACAGGTGTCTGGCATCCATGGTTATACTTGGTGCGCTGCTGCTGGATGTGACTGCGCACAGTTGTAGGTGGGTGGTGGACCGTACGCTGTAATGGGGTATGGTCATGCACAGTGACAAGCACGCGATGGACCATACGCCGTTATGAGGTATGCCACACACTGCTATGGATCTGCGGCGTACCACGTGGGCATGCTAGGTGGCCCGAGGCTATAGGCTGCTGGGCTCAAGGGCCAGACCATGTATCGAGCACTGTTCATGCAGCCCGAGACCGAGGGAGTCTCGGGGGTTGAAATACTGTTCATAAGGTCCGGGAGCTGTGGCTCGAGGCTGAGATTGGAACTCGAAGTCGGGCACTGTCCATGTATCCCGAGACCGAGGGGGTCTCGGGGGTTGAGATACTGTTCATAGGGCCCGGAAGCTATGGCTCGAGGCTGAGACTGGAACTCGAAGCCGGGCACTGTCCATGTCGCTCGAGACCGAGGGGTCTTGGGAGTTGAGATACTATTCATAGGGCCCGGGAGCTGTGGCTCGAGGCTGAGACTGGAACTCAAATCCGGGCACTGTTCATGTAGCCCAAGACCGAGGGGGTCTCGAGGGTTGAGATACTACTATTCATAGGGCCTAGGAGCTGTGGCTCGAGGCTGAGACTGGAACTCGAAGCCGAGCACTGTTCATGTAGCCCGAGACCAAGGGGGTCTCGGGGGTTGAGATACTGTTCATAGGGCCCGAGAGCTGTGGCTCGAGGCTAAGACTGGAACTCGAAGCCAGGCACTATTCATGGAGCCCGAGATCGAGGGGGTCTCGGGGGTTGAGATACTGTTCATAGGGCCCGACAGCTGTGGCTCGAGGCTGAGACTGGAACTCGAAGCCGGGCACTGTTCATGTAGCCCGAGACCGAGGGGGTCTCGGGGGTGGAGATACTGTTCATAGGGCCCGGGAGCTGTGGCTCGAGGCTAAGACTGGAACTCAAAGCCGGGCATTGTTCATGTAGCCCGAGACCGAGGGGGCCTCAGGGGTTGAGATACTGTTCATACGGCCCGGGAGCTGTGGCTCGAGGCTGAGACTGGAACTCGAAGCCGAGCACTGGTCATGTAGCCCGAGACCGAAGGGGCCTCGGGGGTTGAGATACTGTTCATAGGGTCCAAGAGCTGTGGCTCGAGGTTGAGACTGGAACTCGAAGCCGGGCACTGTTCATGTAGCCCGAGACCGAGGGGGTCTCGGGGGTGGAGATACTGTTCATAGGGCCCGGGAGCTATGGCTTGAGGCTGAGACTGGAACTCAAAGCCGGGCACTGTTCATGTAGCACGAGACCGAGGGGGTCTCGGGGGTTGAGATACTGTTCATAGGGCCTGGGAGCTATGGCTCGAGGCTGAGACTGGAACTCGAAGCCGGGCACTGTTCATGGAGCCCGAGACCGAGGGGTCTCGGGGGTTGAGATACTATTCATAGGGCCCGGGAGCTGTGGCTCGAGGCTGAGACTGGAACTCGAAGCTGGGCACTGTTCATGTAGCCCGAGACTGAGGGGGCCTCGGGGGTTGAGATACTGTTCATAGGGCTCGGGAGCTGTGGCTCGAGGCTGAGACTGGAACTCAAAGCCGGGCACTGTTCATGTAGCCCATGACGAGAGGGTCTCGGGGTTGAGATACTGTTCATAGGGTACCGAGGGGGGCTCAGGAGGCCGAGAGGGCCTCCGTCAGCCGCCGTTACTGTTTATTCTGACGGCGTTGGATCAGCCATATCACTGATATATATGGAAATATCTAAATTAAGTATTAATGCCTTGCGCATCCCACTCGTCCATACAATGTTTATTTACTTTCCTATTTAGCTATTATTGATTAATTGCATTGAAAAAATGCATTAACTTAATTTAAAATTTATTTTTTTGAAACTATGACATGGATCTCAGGAATGCCATCAATACTTGCATCTTTTAAATTTGGACATATGCTTCCTCTTTTTTGTATGAACATTGTCCTCCAAGAGGTTTTCTTTTAAAATTGGAAGGTCTCTCTCTCCACAATGCTGTGTACAGATGGTTTTTTCTAAGAGTTTTCACCATAATATATTTGGCCACTCTTTGTCTCTCTCCACAATGTTGTCTCCATGATATATCTGCAGTCTCTCTCTCTCTCTTCGATAGGAGTGCTACTCATGATCATTTGAAGATGGTGCAAGATTTACCTTTATCACATATACAAGAAACACATCTTGGCTTCCATATTTTCTTGGTATCAATTTTGGATGTGTGCATGTAACTACAGAGAAATAAAACATTCTTGGGGAGAGATGCATTCATTGGATACCTCATTGACATACCACATGAACTTGGGTGTCAAGAAATTAATATTCTTGCCTATCTCCATTGCATCTTAATGCCATAAAATCCATCAATCAAAATGCTATGGGAGTCCTATAGTTTTCACTCCTCCAACCGGATGCCATCAACAAACCCAAAGGCCAGGGGATATGGGAATGGACTTTTCCAAGCGGTCAGAAAAAATTGCCGCCATGGACACTGCTACCGTCGGCTAGCCCGAACTACCGGCGTCATCTTGCGCTTGGGCGTCAGCCGCATGGGATTTCATATGGGTCCCCACATCATGGCTGCCATGGCCATTCAAGGAGAGTGCGATAGCCTCGCCAAGAAATCGTTTCAAAAGCACGAGTTGGAAGTAGAACAAACCGTGGCACCCTCCTTCCTTTCTTCCACCATCCTCCTAGCTGCCGTAGTGCTCAATTTCACTCTTTGCGGCTCTAAGCCATCATTAGAAACTGCAGCCTTGGCTTCTTTTTATATTTTCTAATATTTTATAATGATGCCTACCGCTGTTTATTTAATCTATTCCTTCTCATTTGAGTGATTATTCTGTAGAATATGGTGCCGATTTGTTGTTTTTCCTCAACTTTCCTTCGTTTTCAGTCCCATTTTCTTAAGTTATTGTGGATTTTAGGGCAAAGCCCTCTTCTTATTGTTTTTGTGTTTATAAACTTATAATTGTTTAGCGTCTCATGATTTGGTCTTCCATGTACAAGTTCTTGTGCCTGAGATGCTGAGAAGTATTTGTTAAATTAAAAGCCATCATCAATAATTGCTTGGTCTAATCTTTCTCAAAGCAAAATAGAACACACATTAATTTAACCTATGGACAAAATTTCAAGCCTTATATGATAATTCTCTACAATATTGGTGCAGTTGTGATTGGGAGTACCCTCTACTTTTCTTTGGCATCACCATTCATGCAACCACAGAGCAGGTAGGATTCATGGTTTAGCCTTTTCAATTATTCAGCTCCCGAGCTTTCTTAGTAGGCCAGAAAAGGGATTTATTCTTATTATAATTTAATCCCAGACTGGTGTTATTCTGTTCCCATTTTTGTATGAGTGGAAATCGCATAGGAGCAATAGCCTTTTGGGATGCATGCGCATAAATGCATGTGCATACATATACATACACACACACACACACACACACATATATATATATATACACATGTTTGCTTTTTTTCATTTCTTGTACATGGATAGAAAAAAAGAGAAAGGCATCATGTTATTTTTGAGAAAGGTGTGGCTTGAGCTATATATTTTTCAAATAAATAAAAAATAGAAAAAAAACCTTTCCATAATATATCTTAGCATTACAAAAATTGTATTTAATATGACTATTTTGGTATGAGGACATCTATTTAAGTCAATTTGCAATAAAATTATGAAAGAAAATCAATAGGGCAAAGAAATGATTAAATAGAGCAAACAGCTGCTCCTAGAAAAAAAGTTTTCATTGTGTGATAACTAGTGCTGGTATATATTTAGTACCACATGATTATATACTGGATAGATCGTGGATACATATATAAAATTAAAAAGTTTAAATAATAATTTGAATATATATAATTCAGGATCTAATCAGGTTTTTGTTCAGAGAATTCTTGCTATTGATGGAGCTAAGGAAATGGATATAACTGAGGCACAGTTTATGTGCAGGATAATTTTTTTTCCCTACATTTCTTTGGGCACTTGCATCTAGTTTTATGTGCATGTTTCTTTAGATTTTGGTCATGGAACCATGATGTATGCGCTTGTGAGGGTATTCTTTGTTAGATTGTGGTCTTTCAATTCATCATTGACTTGTTCTTTGCAAGTCTTCCTCATTGTACAAAATGATGATTCAGACAAGCTTATAAAGGCTGTATTGGTTCATTATTTTCTAGAGATCTAATAATAAAATTCTCTGTTTTTCTTTCCAGTGGATGACCAGTGATCCCTTGCACATTTCTTTTTGCATTTGCAGCAGTTCTAACCACTACTAATTCTAGTATTTCTAGACTGGTGCTTAGAATGAGCAACTACATGTAGCAAATTGTCCTCCAAACGCTTCTCGTGTTAGGATACATCGAGCAGCTCTGGTCACTACCACCAGGAGTTGGCGGCGGCAGCCCTTATGCAATATCTGGTGATGATTCCAAGGTGAACTCAATGGCTGTCGCTTCTGTGGTGTCACCGCTTCTTCCGCTGGGACTTAGGGGTGGCAATTTTTGACACGACACGATAACTCGATACGAACACGACACGAATTAAATGGGTTTGGGTTGACTATTTTTTGGTACAAACCCATGTATGACATGACCCGCCAACACAAAATTTAAATGGGTCGTGTTCGGGTTCAACCGCTTAACCCGAATTGACCCAAATTGACCTGTGTATTTAATCGGGTTGACATGAACCCGTCTGACCTGTTTTGACCCATGTATTTAATCGGGATAACCCGAACCGCTGCAGTCCACTGGCCCATAGGCCCATAAGTCCACAAGGACCACAACCCGCTCGCTTTTAACTCTGAGTTATTTTGGTATTTCCTTCGCTCGGCCGACGCCCGCTCGCCTTCCGTAGTTCCGCTAGCCCCTTCAATAGTCAACCCTAACTCGCCCCTTCAATAGTCAACCCTAACCCTAGCTTCTAGCCTTCCATTCAGCCATTCATTTTTGCCGCTCGCCTTCGTCGAAGCTTTGGAGTTGCCAGATCTTTCCGATTGTCACCGGCGAGCAACGAAATCGTCACCGTCAAGCAACGAAATCCATTGGTAATTTTTGTTTTTGTTACCCTGTATGTATCCTTGTTCTCTGTGGGTTGTGGGTTGAGTCTTGCTAAAAACCATCACCGGAGAAGAGACGGCGACGGCATTCGGATGGATCTAGATCTCTAGATCTAGTTTCCGGCAAGGGTGGGAAGCCATGGCTAACTTCCATGGTCGGGCTGTAGGTCTTCTAGTCAGATCGGGCTCCCTTCTCCCATCTCCTCATCTGTTCTTCACAAAATCAGTTATCGTCTGTCATAATGTCATCTCTTTCATGGTCCATTTCCTCAAATCCAGCCATCTTTAATGCGTATAAATATTAACTACTTTTACAATTCAAGAGGCACTTTGATCGCTCATCCCCTGTTGGCAATCAGAGTCTTCCCCGGTTGGCAATCAGAGTCTTCCCCATCTTTCGTCAATTAATCATTGAAGAAAAGGGAGAAAAAAATTATGTGCGAAGATCATAATCATGTTTATATTCATTAATTATTATCCCATATTTACAATTACAAATGTCTTAAATGTTATTTAAATTA
Source organism: Calamus simplicifolius (assembly GCA_900491605.1). Lineage (NCBI taxonomy): Eukaryota > Viridiplantae > Streptophyta > Magnoliopsida > Arecales > Arecaceae > Calamus > Calamus simplicifolius. The sequence goes on along the minus strand of UESW01003981.1, from coordinate 824,192 downwards.
TTAAAATTTGGGTTACAACTTTTATTATACGTTTAAATGCTAGGAATCATTTTCATGTTTATATTCCATTAATTATTATCCCATATTTACAAATGTCTTAAATGTTATTTAAATTATTAAAATTTGGGTTACAGCTTTTATTACCTGTGTAAATCTCGGGTCACAGGTCGTGTCGAGTTAGTCGTGTTTCGAGTCAGGTCGTGTTCGTGTCCAAATTACCTAACCCGTTTAACTCACAGGTCGTGTTTGGGTTGATGTGTTTTCAACCCGACCAAAACATGACACGACCCGGACACGACACACGATACGATTGCCACCCCTACTGGGACTTCGTTGTTGAGGTGGTTGCTTATAAACTTACGTCCCCTCTGAGGATTGATTTCACTTGTGAGCCGCCCGGTATATATATATATAGGGCCGGAAAACCCGGCTTAGATCTCATTCAAGCATTGCTAGGAGGGACATGAAGCAATACTCTTATTACAAAGAGTGACCATCTTTCTCTATGGATGTGTTATGGGACAACCGACAAGATCCTTCATGCATGGATGCATATTTTAAATACACGACTCTACAATTCATTATGGATAGTTTGTCTTGAGAAGTTTTTAGGATGGTAAGGTGCGTCTCTCTTTTAACCATGCCCAAATCTCTTTCACTATCTGCATTATGCATATTAGCATCTCTTATGGGGCTATTCATATTATTTTAGATGTATTTCTATCAAGAGCTAGCATATATTTATTTTTCTTTAATTGATTGCTAGTTTAGACCTTCGAACTAAACTATAGCATTATATTTTTTTAATTTAAAAATGGTGTTCCTTAATGTATTCACTAGATAATTTATTCAACAAAAATAAATAAAGGGATTGTTATTTTTTGTGGTAGGAATCCCACCATTGAGATTTTGCTCCTCATAGATTCTTATATTTCAAACCTTGGTAGTCGTTTTATTTTAGCCTAAACATTGCACACCGTAGACTTATTATGCAAGTATGGAAAACACTAAATGCCCATTGAGAAAAAGATCGAACTAATTATATCAAAAGCATTTACAACAATTATCCAGATGAATCATTAATTTTTGAGGATATTCGGATGAATCATTTGTTTATTTTTCTTTTCAACCTGTATTAACGCTAATAAAAAATATTTAATGTCGGATAAGGATTGGGCCAATGCCATTAATGCTTGAGTCCTTTAAATACACGACTCTACGATTCATTATCGATAGTTTGTCTTGAGAAGTTTTTAGGATTGTAGGGTGCGTCTCTCTTTTAACCATGCCCAACTCTCTTTCACTATCTGCATTATGCATATTAGCATCTCTTATGGGGTTATTCATATTATTTTAGATGCATTTCTATCAAGAGCTAGCATATATTTATTTTTCTTCAATCGATTGCTAGTTTAGACCTTCGAACTAAACTATAGCATTATATTTTTTTAATTTAAAAATGGTGTTCCTTATTGTATTCACTAGATAATTTATTCAACAAAAATAAATAAAGGGATTGTTGTTTTTTGTGGTAGGAATCCCACCATTGAGATTTTGCTCCTCATAGATTCTTATATTTCAAACCTTGGTAGTCGTACTCGACCATAGTATTTCTTTTACCATATTTTTGTTTTAACTTTAACTCAAAGCTATTTTTTGTACAAAGATATGGCCTAAAAAACTATAAGCTAGGGCTCTCCATGAGAGGTAACATTTTTATTTAGCCTTTGTAGAGGCATTTTTTTCCCCTCTAAAGTTATAATAAAATTGATTACCTTTTTTCCCTCTCAAGTTATAAATCAATTTTTTGAAGCAATCTCTATCTATTAAGCTTGATATATGCTCCAATAATTTTATTCTATGGATTTAAGAATAAATCTTAGACACACAGTTGTTAGAAAGTTTTTTTTTTCTAAGTGCATAAGCATATAGAACGGAACATGCTTGAAGATTTTATGTAATAAATTAGAAAGTAAATTTAAACAAATATAAATTATTGTTGTCAGATCACCCCCGTCGAATATCCGCGAGCATCCCGCCGCCTCCTTTAGCGAGCCCGGGATCCTTCGGCGAGCTCCTCGTGGCTGGGAGCCTGCAAAAAGTCCCGGGATCGAAATTTCGTGGGGACCCTCTCGGGATCGAAGATTCCAGTGGGGACCCTCGACGCTCAAGTCAGTGCTCTGGGCAACAGCCGTGAGCTTAAAGAAGCTCGAAAGAGAGAAGAGAGAAGCTTATAGCCGTACTCTCTATGAGTAAGAATGAGCATTTAGGAGTGTAATGAGTTCATTACCTGTCGGGGGTCCCTCTTACCCATTTTATAGATGCTTAGTGTTTCTGGTTTAAGTGGTTGAGGCCTCATAATGATGACTTTGGTGGGTGAAGTATCAAAGCTGTTGTCTATGAGGCTTGAGGTACTGCCACTTGTTAGAGCCTTTAAGGTGATGGCAGCAATGATAGAGCTTGCTTTCTTCTTTTATATGTCAGGGCTGCAGGCCAAGTCCCATCAGAGTGGGTGGCTACAGCTGGTTGGTGGGTCAAGTTCCGTCAGAAGTGGGTGGCCACTTGATATCCTGTATGCTTCCCTATGCATATACGGACAGTGGTGGAGCCAGGCATCACTACTTTAAAATTTAAATATAGCAACCCTTTTTTGCCAACGCTTGGAGAAAGCGTGGGGAATTTAGTAAGCCTGCCGACGCTTTTTAAAGCGTCGGAATGATTTGCCCTAATTAAATTAGTCATGCCCTCTCTCTCTCTCTCTCTCTCTCTGGATTTAAGCCTGCCGACGCTTTTTAAAGCATCGGAACAATGCCTGCCGACGCTTTTTAAAGCGTCGGAACGATTTACCCTAATTACATTTGTCACGGCCCCCCCCCCCTCTCTCTCTCTCTCTCTCTCTCTCTCTCTCTCTCTCTCGAGATTTATCCTTCCCTCCCCCCCCCCCCCCCGCCGCCTTAGCCTCAGATTGCCCTAACCCTAATCACGGAACCACCGCAGCCCCCCTCCTCTCCTCCTCCCCACCGGATCCCTAGCCCGAGATCCTCATCACTCGCCGCCCTATATTTCTTCTAACCGTGGCAGCCCCTCTCCCCACCTCCTCCCCACCAGAGCCCTAGCCCGAGATCCTCCCCAACCGCAGCCCCTCTCCCCCCCTCCTCCTCACCCGAGAGTCTCCGGCCAAAGCACTGTAGCTGCTGAGTCTTCCTCTCCTTCCTAGATCCCCTATCGCACTCACTCTGCTCGCTGCTGCCGACGATCAGAACTGCACCTGGGGACGCCACCTAGTGGAGAGCCACTGGAAAATACTGTAGCCGCCCGTTTCCTCCCTCTCCGACGATCGACACCTGCAACCAGGTAAGCCGTTGGAATCTGTTGCTTTGGTTTACTGATCAAGAGACGACCGATCGACCATTCGAGCATCGCGCTCAACCTCACTCCAGCGGCCGCTGTTGATCGGCGCCACCAAGAGGCAAGCCAAAGCTCCATCCTGTTGGCTTGTGCTTGTGGCCAGTCCCTCCTCATCGTGGCCGGCCACCAAGTGATCGTTGTTTGTTGCTGCCACGACCCCGGCCGTCTCCGTGCAGCCACCCTCTTCAACCGGTGCTACCAGCAGCCTCTGTTGAAGAGCCTAATCAAACTAGGCTGAACCAAATTGAATTAGCCTGAGCTTATTTGACTGGTAAGTGTATTTGTTTGACTGGTAAGTGTATTCGTTCTAAGTTTTCTAGTCTTGCTGGGTCATGATCCAGTAACTCCAATTATTGCATATTTTCTAGTCTGTTCTAAGTTTACATGGGACAATCAAGGCTTGCTGGTTGTACTAGATTTATGGATCTAGCGCAAGGTCATTTGATGTCCTGGGTGAGGAGAAACCTTTATGATAAATAAGTGTACGAAAAAAGATTAGTTGGGAATGGTTGCATACATTTTATTTAATGTTTCACCAGCAGACCAAGTTTATTAAAATTAATCACCACTGTTCTATTATTGTTCCTTTACTTTAATATTTTACTGGCTAAATCTAGGCATTGCTTTCAAATTGAGAACCATTGTGAGCTTGAGAGGGCTGTGGGAAAAGGATGGGGGGCATGGTTGTCTATGAGCATCCATTCTATTTCATTTATGGTTGTTACATTTCTCCTTGACTTTTAGTGATCATGCATCAGTTTCTCGACAAATTGGAGATGATCTTGGTTTTAGTAAGTAAAAAACAAAAATTTGATCAAATTGGTTTTGCTAGCGAGCATCAGAACCTAGTCTTATAAAAACCTAACACAGTCAGACAATCCAATCTTCCTTGGTTTAGTTTCTCAATAGCATTTCCGAAAAGGTGCTCTTTTAGCATCTATGTGCCCTTTTCTTTTGGTAAAAGAGACCAGTAAGCAATGAGATGAAGATCAGGGGGTAGCCCTCCTCCAGGCTCTTTCCTGGTTGGCCATTTTAGATTGCTAGACACGTTCTTCATATTATAACTATGTGCCAGCTTGACTGGTTCAAAAAAGGCTTTGGCATCCTGTTTTGATTTTACATTAAGAGGCAGGGCAGCAGAACAAGGTTTGCCATCTCCAGCTTGTCTGAGCTGCTTGACAAAGACATTTCTGGTTGAACTTTTAGGACACCTACCATAAGGGACAGCCAACTACAAACATCCTAGGTGAGTTTTCCACTGCAATTGCACCTAAAACATGAATCGATGAATAAGTTCTGCCCTTCACTACACTTCCAAAATAACATTTTATTATTGACCAATGAATAATGATGTCTGATTACTAGTTTCCCTCTATTCTGTAATCACCAAACATCTGGGGCATTACTCTTAAGGGAGGCCAGGCCTATAGTGATTCAAAATTTGAAGATGGAAGCACTAATTCAAGGAAAGGTGGCATGGTGCTTTCCTTGCAATTTGCATCATCTATATATCAATTTTTCATATTTTACTCAACTACTTATCATAAATGACAATATGGTTTCCTATCTCCAGTTCCACCAAGTCTATCTTTCATAAGTCACAAGATTTTATTGTAGACTTCACATTGTAGACTTCATTGTGATGGCTGTGTTGGAATAAGTGGATGGTGTCGACTTATAACGTTGAATCATCAGCCACCTGAGCAGTTATCAAGCTCACAATAAGGATCCTTTTGACTGTGTTATATAAACAAAAAGAGAAATATTATAGGAAAATGAGAAGGAAAATCTCAGCTTTAGCACCCAATTATGACATCACCTTGCATTACTTGGTAACCATAGATGGTTCAATATAACGTACAAAGCCTTTCAGCAAGCAGCCAATTGCATAATACCTGGAAGAGCTTTCTTTAAGAAGCTTATCACCGGAAGAAAGCTAAGCAACACAGATAGAGAAAAGACTCTTTAATCTCCTGTTATGCTACTTGGCAGGTGGTTTAGAGTCCACCACTGCCAACTTTTGCCTTTGCCCGGAGAGAGAAGCAGAACACCAACCTCTTCTCCTTCAAAAGCAGTCTTAAGATCCTTGAAAAAAAGGCCTGGAGAAACCCAAGAGCCATAGTAAAATTAAGAATCCCTTCTAATATATCGATCCATCACTCTTCCAGTCCGAGTGACACATTATTGTCAATACATATCACAAAGGTTTCATGAAACTGCCTGCTCTAATTAAGCCTGAAGATTAAAAGGTTCCTAATGGAATTGTCCCCCACTGAAGGTTTGGTTAAAGGTCCAGCCAGCAGGAGCCACGTTGTAAGAGACCACAGAGCGTCCGTCGCTGGTGGTGACCTTGAAGGAGAGGGCTTGGCCGTTGAGGTAGGAATTTTTGTGCCAGTTCTGGCCCCATATCCTGTTCATTGGCTGCCACCCAGTCCTGGATTCTTTGATGGACACTGCATGCACATCCCCAGCACCTCCAACATTGGTGATGAGTACCAGGTTGAAGTAGGGATTACCACTGATGGTGAACCTGATGCCCCCCCTCCTCCTGCATGGGACCCTGCAGTCCAAAAGCAAAGCCAGAAGGGAGAATAATAGTAACTGAAGTACTAGGAATGAGACAAAACTAAAGAGTAGGCATAACTTTCAGATGTGTCCAAAACGGGCAAAAACATTTATCCAGACCCATTAGCCCAACATAACCCACCTAACCCAACCCACTGGGTTTGCAGGTCTGGGCACAGGGCAAAAATCCCAAACTCATGAGCAAGTCAAGTTGGGTTTGTGCCATCATGGATTTGTGCCAAAGCAACCTCAATAACATGTTCTCCTCAATCTGCGCATATTGCATAAAGATCTTTTTCTTGCATTAATTACTTTTCCTAAGATGAGCAGCGTCAAAGTGCGTAGACGAGTGGCTTGAACCATGGCTATTTGGACATTTTTCGCTGAACATAATAAATTAAGAATGCCACAGCTAAGGCACAGTTTAGCATGTTTGTCATTTGGTTGTCCAATTAATAAGCCATATATCAAATCATGCATATATATGTTCTGTTAGAATTTTCATAGAGAGAATCTCTCTTGGTTCATAGTCAGGATTCTGAGTAACAGCAAGGTCATTTTGACTGCTATGGTTACAGGCAGTTCTCAAGCAATTTGGTGCTGGTGGATATGGAAGTTCTGATAGTGTAATCACGGATGAGGCAGAACTTCAGCAACATCAAAAGTTAGAAAAGCTCTACAGATCAACCCGTGCTGCCAAGGTTAGCATCCTTTTATTTTCTATTGATTTGTTTCATTGCAGTTCTTTTCTATGAAAGTTTGTCCTTGATTTTTTTGTAAATTTTTTGAAAATGCTTCAATCATATCTTTTCAGCATTTCCAAAGGGATATTGTTCGTGGTGTGGAGGGTTACATTGTCACTGGATCTAAACAAGTTGAGATAGGTATGCTTGTGAATTTGTGGGTTTTTTTTCCTTTTAAACATTGCCATTATTTATTGAAGGTTATATTTCGCAGGCAGTCCATTTACCCCACAATTTTTACTTTTGCAGGTAATAAGTTGTCTGAAGATAGTAGAAAATATGGTGTCGAAAACACCTGCACCAGTGGCAATACACTATCAAAAGCTGCTTTAAATTATTCAAGAGCTCGTTCTCAAATAGAAAAAGAGCATGGTAATCTTTTAAAAGCCCTTGGCACCCAGCTCTGGCAATCGTTCCCTATCCCAGTATATCCATATGCTGTTATCCAACTAATCTAGCTCTGAACATAGGTATGAGGAATTGAAAGGTTATTGAATGCAAAAAACTTGTGTAGCTAGAATCAGAATCCAGAAACTTCTATATTCCTTGTGAAAATGGATGTTTTGTAGTCCATTTGCATAAGTTGAATCATACAGCTTGTGCAGTGCTCAAGTAAATTGATTATGATATTATTAGACAATTGTAACTTATGTTTTAACTATTTTATGTTTTGTTTTTTCCTTTTATAGAAAATGTGCTATGGATGTCTTTTTCTTCCCTCTCAAAACATAGTTCCCTGTTAAAACATCATCCATGTTGTGCTAAAAGATGATCTGCGTTCTCTCTATTGTTACAATACACTTATTCCTTTGTGAGTTTAACTTCATAGAAAAATGAAACGTGACTTCAGCTTAAATGATTTATGAAAACCTCTTCATTTATTTAAGTGTGTTATGCAGAACTGCAGAAACTTCCTTTTCTTGTCTTCTTCTCATAGTCACTTCAACTGTAGCTTCTTTTGTTTCATCTATTCTGAATTACTCATCCAATATACTACTCTATGACCAAAACTCTGTTTCTCTTTTAAATTCGCCACCTAAAAATATTCCCTAAAATAGAATATCCCTATCCATCCAAACAACCAGCTGATCATACATCTTCCTTATCCAAAAACTCTATTCTTCCGTGCAATATAGAACTCCATAGATAATGAAACATGCCTTCAGCTTAAATGATTTATGAAAACCTCTTCATTTAGTTAAGTGTATTATATAGAACTGCAACTTTTGTTGTACTATTGCCAATCAATACGAATTTGGAAAATAACAAAGAGGCCCACCTCTTATATCTTGTACTTTTGTTGCAAACTGCATCTTAATAGGCTGCATATGGCATGGATCACTTCCATAATATTTCATCCACGTAAAGTAAACGAATGGCCAAACTACTAGGTGAGGTTTGGACAGCATTGTGTGATTAAGGTCAAATGTTCTACATTTTATATTGGGTCATGGTCCCACCAACGCAAGGAGACGCCCCAGTGGCTCTCTTTGGTTTCACAAATTCTTGAATTTTTTGTAATTATTTAAATTGCAATATGTAAAAGATAAGAACGCTTAACTTGTAAAGCATGTTAAACACATTGGAATAGTATCCATTAAAAATACAGTGATCAAATAAAAGTGCAATGATCAAAGAAATTGTGTTCTTTTAGTTTTAATTAGAACCTTGCAATCCAGATGTTATATTGCTTTGACCAAATGTGTCTTTGGACATGATTTCATGCTTTTGCTCTTTTAGCCTGTCAAACATGTTGGAATCCAATTTCTATGTGTATGTGCTTGCATATGGAAGTGATCTGATACATGCGAAAGGTAAGAGAGGTGAAGGTAGATTAAAAAAAAAAATCACATAGCAAGAGGTGGACCGAAAATCATATAGAAAGTTGTAGTAAGAAAGGACTGAATATCTCAACATTTTACATAAAGTATAGTCCTAAACCAAGCGGAATGGAGAAAGAGTGTTGATGCAACCAACCCAACTAATTTGGAATGAAGGTTTACTTGAGTATGAATGTTGTGGATATTTATTAACACCAAAATTTCATGCAACATTATACAAACTTTTTAGGGCTAATTACCAAGTCTCATGTCTAATTTACACATCTTGATGGTTTATTGGCTGTTGAGTCATGTGCTGAACTCAGTGTTGTATCTTTATAAACAAAGACTTTCTAGCAACTGGCATGAACCTTGATTTCCAATATTTATTTTCATCATGGTCTGTGCACATGCAACTGTTGCAGCTCCTTAGACTAAATTTGTACAGGTCCTTCCATCACATGGTGGTTTTTGTGATACTATGACTCTTATGAAATTTACCGTCCACATAGATATTTCCACTGGAGCTCTACTGATCTTAGGTGGAAACACTTTCAACTCCATCTTCCTTTGAAAATTGGAAATATTTGTCTTAAATAACTTGTGAACCAATATTTCATTCTATTGGTTGTAGATCTAGAATCCAATGACTCAGCCTTGATATGGACACTCAAAACCTAGGTTATAGTCTCTATACTCTCTTTGCATGTCCCCCCACAGAATCCATACATTTACATTGGGGATAGTGCCAATACTTTCAACCTAGGAATAGGCACATGTTTTATCCTATTTTTCTAGGTTTTGAAGTAGGATTTTTAAGGATAAATTTTCTTCCACAGGAGCAGTAGTTGGCTTTGGAAAGCACTTATCCTTCTCAGTTGCCACCGAGGAAATATTCTTGATGGTGGCAAGCTGTCTACTTTGTGCCCAAGAGTAAGACTCCTCTTCCATGAGTCTTTAGTCTGTGCTTTCAGCTGGCCATTGTGTTCAGAAATGCTTTTGTAGGGGTCCAATAAATTTACAAGGGTCAAGGAAGATAAAGGAAGAACATAGAAGAGTAGGAAATAAATAATCTGGTTTTGAATTTATATTTTTATTGCATGAATTATCAATTAGCTTAGTCAAATATAGCAAATAGTCTGCCCATAAATGATATTTTCGTAAGTTCTATACCAAAAGGATGGATTGTACAGTTGAGAAAGCACAGAGAATAAAAATCGGAAAGAAAAAAAAAACAACAATTAGTGAATCACAAAATCTATGTATGACAATCATCTAAAGCACTTGCTTTTCACCAATTAGCATAGAGAACTTAACTTCCAGTAATATACACTAATACACCAGAAATCGAAACACAAGATTGCATAATTTGATACTATGACTATTCAATGGTAAGTAATACAAAAGAATTTATAAACTTAGTTCAGTCCATACTCACCGACTCAAAACTTCACGAAGTAACACAGGTGGGTCAGTAATCAGTCATCATCACACTCTTCTTCTTCGTCTTCCTCTTCCTCCCAATCTTCTTCCTGTACTTCTTCCTCATCATCAACAATAAAACCTCCTAAAGTTTCATCTTCTTCATCCTCTTCCATGACTTTATCTTCGTGGGTTTTGACATCTTTCGTAAGTGCAGAATGTCTACCAGATGAAGTATCATTATGCTGTTTTCTAACACCCTTGGATCTTGTTAATTTGAATTTCTTTTTGGTTACATCATGATTTTATATTTTGCTTTTGTCTGATGATTCATTTGAGACAAATTTCATTGTCCAATCTTCAAGCAATGTATGCTTATCTGTTGGTGTTTCTATATGCCTGCTACTAAATGTTGAACACTAATGATGATGAAATACGTGCAGGATATTGGATAAAAGTTGGTTGTTTATCGATCATTTATCCTAAAATGGATAAAAGTTGGATAAATAAACCAAGAAATACTAAAGAATATTTAGATGGAGTTCGTGATTTCATTAAATTTGGTATGGATAAAAGTAGTTTGAATGGAAAGATCTCATGTCCGTGTCGGCGATGTGTTAACAGTTCTTATCTAGATCCACAAATCATTGAAGAACATTTGATATGGAATGGTTTTGCTAGAGGTTATACTCGGTGGGTTTTTCATGGAGAATGTATGTTGCCAATATTAAGTAATCAACCCTCCTCGTCTGATATTGGATCTGGTAATATGAAAGATAACCTTGCAGGAGATGATATGACAGGTTTGATCACAGATGCTTTTCGACATGGTGTTCAAAACTTTAGAGGTTCATCTAATATACATGAAACGGGTGGAATATGTGATGGTTCTACATTTATGGAACAAACATTTGTTGAGGAGCAGATGCAATCATCAACTACTGAGTCAGCTTGGTATCATAATTTGATTAAAGACGCAGATGAACAATTATATCCGGGTTGTTTGAAATTTTTAAGATCTCTTTTCTTATACATTTATTTCATATAAAATATATGAATGGATGGTCCGGAAAGAGTTTTACCATGCTCCTCAAATTACTAAAGGATGCATTTCCAGAAGGCTCCGGTTTACCATTCTCTTATTATGAAGCAAAGAAAGTTGTTAACAAATTGGATCTTGGATATCAAAAGATCCATAGTTGTCCGAAAGACTGTATGTTATATCATGGTGAAAATGCTGATCGAGAGTCATGTAATGTTTGTGGATCTTCACGATGGACAACTCATGAAGAGGATGAGGATGATGTAACGAACAAAACAAAAAAACCGGTGAAGGTATTGCGTTACTTTCCTCTAATTCCTCGATTGAAAAGGCTATATTCATCCTCGAAAACAGCTTCATTAATGAGATGCATGATGAAGGGCATACGAAGGATGGAATGTTGAGACATCCAGCAGATAGTCTAGCATGGAAAGCATTTGATACTAGGCATTCTGATTTTGCCTCTGATATTCGTAATGTTCGGTTGGGTTTAGCTTCAGATGGCTTCAATCCTTTTCGGACTCTAAATTCTACATATAGCACTTGGCCAGTTGTTCTAATACCATACAATTTGCCACCATGGTTGTGCATGAAACAATCCTCACTTATCTTGTCAATGGTTATTCCAGGTGATAAGGGTCCAGGAAATGATATTGATATTTTTCTACAACCTTTAATAGAGGAATTGAAACAGTTATGGGAAGGTGTCGATGCAATTGATGCTTCAAATGGTGAAACATTTAAACTACGGGCAGCTTTGTTGTGGACTATTAGTGATTTTCCAGCATATGCCAATTTATCTGGCTGGAGTACAAAGGGAAGGGTTGCATGTCCTTGTTGTGCAGATTCGACACATTCAATTTGGTTAAAACATGGAGGAAAATTTTGTTATATGGGTCATCGTCGATGGTTAGAACCAAATCATCCGTTTCATTTTCAGAAAGATTTATTTGATGGTACCATAGAATTGGGATGTGCACCAATTCCACCTTCTGGAACTAATGTTCGTATACAAATGGATTCCATTAATTACATATATGGTAAATTCTCAAAGTCTTCTACAAAAAGAGGAAGGAATGATCAAGAAGGATTGTCAGAAGAAGTGACTATTAGTAATATGGATGCACAAGTATTTGAAGATTCAGATAATTTTTTTGAAAAAGAAAATGAGGAAGATGTACAGATAACATGTACAAATCAGCCTAGCAAGCATTTATGGAAGAAAAGGAGTATCTTCTTTGACTTACCTTATTGGGAACATAATCTTATTCGGCATAATCTTGATGTCATGCACATAGAGAAGAATGTTTGTGATAATCTACTTGGAACATTGTTGAATGTTGATGGAAAGACCAAAGATAACATGAAGGCACGATTGGATTTAAAAGAATTGGGTATCCGATCGGAGCTTCATCCTATTATGCTTGCTAATGATAGAACTTATTTGCCTCCTGCATCTTATACAATGTCTCCTCAAGAAAAAAATTATTTTCTTGCAGTATTGAAAAATATTAAAGTACCTGATGGATATGCATCAAACATTTCAAGGTGTGTGCATCTTAAAGATATAAAAATTTCTAATCTCAAAAGTCATGATGGTCACATATTGATGCAAGATATCTTACCAATAGCGGCAAGATCATCAGTGCCTAAACAAGTTCTTGCAGTTATAATTCGGCTATCATCATTCTTTAAGGCATTATGTTCAAAAGTTATTGATCCTGGAGAGCTTGATCAGTTGGAGTCTGATGTTACTATTACACTTTGTCAGATGGAAAAGATTTTTCCTCCTGGATTTTTTACTATTATGATACATTTACTCATTCACTTAGCTTCGGAAGTTAAGCTTGGTGGACCGGTACATTATAGATGGATGTATCCTATTGAGAGGTACGACATATAGGCTGATGTATCCTACTGATCGATCCACTATAATTTTTAATAAAAGTAGCATCATAATTATGCTATATTTAAAAATTAATTTATGTTGTAGGTACCTTGTGCGATTGAAAGATTATGTACGAAACAGAGCCTATCCAGAGGGTTCGATTGCAGAAGGATATATTGCTGAAGAGTGTTTGACATTTTGTTCAAGATATCTTCAAGATGTAGAGACAACATTTAATAGACCTCAACGGTATAGTGATTTCGTACATAATGCAGAATTGTATAAGTTTTCAACTGCAGGTAGAGTCTTGGAAAAACTGAAACTATTGTATTGGATCCTAAATCAATGGCACAAGCACATCGTTATGTGTTACTCCATAGTGAAATAATATCTGACTATCGTAGGTCAGTATGATCTATTGCATTTCACGTTTAAATATCATATCTTATTTTTTGTTCTAAATGAATAAAGTAAATTTTATGCAGCGAATTTTTAATGTCTCAACGACAAGCTAATCATGGCACTCGACCTAATCCAAGGATTGAACAGCGATGGTTAGTCGAGTTATTTCCTGAATGGCTTTCAAAACAGGTTTGATATATACTTAGAGAATATATGTATAGATTTAGTATCAAATAACCTGTTAACATTCCTTTTTATTTTCTAGGTATCAATGATGATGGAGAGAAATTTTTCAGCTGAATTAATAGCCTTGGCTCGAGGACCTAACAAAGTTGTCAATAGATATAATGGTTTCATAATCAATGGTTTTAAATTCCATACTAAAGATCGTGAGAAATTTAGAAGAACACAAAATAGCGGTGTTATGGTGGAAGCAGATGGAAAAACTTATTATGGTGCACTAAAAGATATTTATGAGTTAGATTACTACGGAATCTTTAAAGTCATATTATTTAGATGTGACTGGATAGATATAAACTCATCAAGGGGTTTAAAGAAGGATACAAATGGATTTACACTTGTAAATTTTACAAGGTTGATACATACTGGTGCCTTATTGAAGGATGATCCATTCATTTTTTCTTCTCAAGCTCGTCAAGTATTTTTTGTACAAGATGCAAAAGATAAAGATTGGGCTACTGTTATTAAAACAAAACCGAGGGACTTATATGATATGGGAAAGCAGTTGGAAGATGATGAAGATGATGACACTTATACGCATTCAATGCCATTCAATTTTGTACCGGTTGATGACATACATGCGACGGTATCCTTGGTTAGGACAGAATTTGAAGGAAATGATAATGCTTGATTCTTATTGTTGGTATTAAATTTTGTACTATAATGGACTTTCTTAGAAATTTTGTGATGCACCTCGGCCGTACTCTCAATATCCAGATTTCTTCTGGCTTATAAAAACTCTTTTGTTTCAGCCTTCTTTCTACCTGTCTGGATTTACTTTTAATAAGCATGATTGGTAAGTTTCATTCTAGAATTAAACTTTGTTTGGTGAATGGACTTAGATTCTTCTGTCATTCCATTTCTTCCATTAGGTGTTGATTTTAAGGTAAATATTGTTGACATTGGGGAGAAACGATTGAAGCTTGCAATCTGGGATACAGGTACAGGTACATATTTTCTCATTTTTGTTTGAGACCTTAAATGTTGAAATTGGCAAGTATCCCATTTCAACATTTAATACAGGTACGTATTTTCTCTGTCCATAAAATTCTTGTTTTGTTTCCCACAAGCCTTGTTTTGTATCTAATGAGTTTGTTTCCCACAAACCTATGGCCTAACCCAAAATTAGTGGCTGATTTTCTTGATTGAAGAACATCCTGTCATTCAAGCAGTGGCTGATTTCTTGATTGAGGTGTATAGGTCATTGGCGTCTAATAACTTTGTTCTAATATTCTTAGCCACATTGCTTGTTTTCAAAGCCTATTTTAAGTTGTATTGCAAAGAGCCCAGGGAAAGATAGTCTGCCACCTAATATTTTCAAGATATGGTCATATTAGAGAAGAAAGAAAGTTTCAATTAGTAAGAGGAAGACTTGAGACAAATTTATCAACGTATACATATAGCACGTATGGAAGGAGAGAAGCTTAAAAAAAAAATTACAATAGAATATCTGATTTTAAGTAAATTTTGGTGGGGGACAATTTCTCTCACACACTATTCTCAAAAAAGAAAAAGAAAAAAAAATCTTAGCCATATTATACATGTTTTATACTCTCAAAATGCTTTTCTTCATTCAATCATATGGAAAGCAATTGTCCATGGATGAGATTATCATAACAAACTCATCAGAGAGGAACTGTGGATTAAGTTAATAGTTGGATGGCATGAACGAATCCACCACCAAAATAGCTCTTGTCCTAGCTTGCTGGAATGCTTTGGATCTGACCCACATGTGACCTGATTTGGATTCTGCCAGAAACCAGTCCCATAGACTAAATTTAAGTCCCATACCCCAGAATCTGGTCCCTTTCATTAAATGGAGTGAGTGCACACTTGCCAGAGGGGTCATTAGCTGGTGGCCACATAGCCATGCCCTTCACTTCAATAGCATAAGTTAGTTTGGATGATTAAAATAAGAAATAAAGGATGAATATAATCTGTGAATGAATTCTGACACCAAATAATTCCAATTAGTTTGATTAATAGAGTAAAATGAGGAGAATCATTTGGTCAATGGGCTATTGAAAACTTTTTATCAGTTGTCAAGTTACTAAGCTCACTGATCAAGCGGAAATGCCCCCAGCTCACAAGCAGTGAAGACGCTTGGCTACTCTAGGTTACTCCATTCACACATTCCAGACACCAGCACATACATATAAATTTGCACTCTTTAATCTTCATCTTTCTCCTTTTTCTTACTTAGGATTCAATAAAAAAAAAACTCACTCTTACCCCTTTGTTTATATATATATATATTAATATTTATTTTCACTAACTCTTACTCTGATGTAAATGATAGGTGACATTATGCCGCGCTCACGGACAGAGGGTCGCACTTCTGCTTCATCACAGCAGGTTCATGCTGGTTCTTCAGCAGGTCCATCATCTTCTGGGCATCATGATCCTATTGTTGGTGTAGGAGGTCCATCTTCTGAGCATCATGATCCTATTGTCGGTGTAGGAGATGATGAGCTACACATTCAGGGTAATTTATTTTTTTATTTAGTTTGATAAAATATCTTTACACTTTTTACTATAGTTTACACATGCATATCTATTTTTATGCAGACGAATCTGGGAGGGTTACACGCAGACGCGGATCCATGTTAGTTCGGGATGTATGGCAGATGCGTGAGGGTGAGCAGATAGTGGTTGAGTGCAATCAGCTGGGGCAACCAATTAAAAAAGCCGCTAGCTTATTGAGTTCCTTTTTAGGGTCAGTTGCACGGAGGCATCAGCTATGTCCATTAAGTTATGCAAAATGGAATGACATGCTTCCAACGTATAAAGTTGAGATTATACGAGTTGTGCAGGTAAAAATTTGAATCTAAACATTTCTTATTTTGTATACTTGTTATATTATGCTTTGTTTTATATTTTTTTAATTTACAAACAGCTTATTTTATTTTAATTAAGTCAATTATTAGACTTAACAATTAAATTGTTTTGCAGTCTAAGTTTGTACTACCTCCATCCACTCATGATTTTGTATTGAAGTCTCTAAACCGAAAATGGAAAGAATATAAGGCATATTTGAAGATGAAGTACAAGTTGCCGGGTATGACCGAGGAGCAAGTAGTTGGTACTTGTCCTCCTGATGTACCCCCTCATCAGTGGATGGAGTTGGTTCATTACTGGTTCTCCGAGAGGGGACAGGTATGTTGTTATTTAATAATTTAAGATACTTTAAAATATTTTTTTTTTGAAATATAATAAGTATATTTATTTAATTTTGCAGACATATTCTAATATTGGTAAAGCTGCACGAGCATCTCTGTCTGTTTCCCATACATCGGGATCCAAGAGTTATGCGCGAGTCAGACAAGAGTTCGTATGTTCCTTAAACTAAAAATTTATATTTTTTATATCAAATCATTTACTTGTTTCAAAACTATAAAATTCAGAAACTATAAAATTCAGGATTCATGATAGTTAACACATTACTCAGCATATTCATTCTATGTATATAGCTTTAGATTGACATTAACGGTACAACATCTCAATTGAGAGTGATCTGGTTTTTGTTTGTTATTAGTTGTTATTGTTGCTTGCTCTCCTTTCTATTTGTTAGTTGACAACTGCTTGTTGAGAATGATCTTTTCTATTAGAGTCTTTATTTGTCGTGATTAAGGTCAGCCACATTGCTATAGTACATCTTGTTTGATTGCAGTCAAATTCTATGTGCTTTTGTTTGATATCATTTACATCTCCTTATGATCTGTTGGATGCTAAGTTGAAGGGATGCTTCCTCCCCCCCAACGACTTGCAATAGACTTGATAGACTTGAAAGCTCAAGTTTCTTTTACCTATTTATGTTGGCAGCTTTACAAACATCCTCCTTGCCCAAAAAAGTGTCAAGTCTCGTAGGATGATGGTTAAGGAATAAAAGGTTTAAATTCATTTCGAAGTTGATTTAGGATTGCCAGGGCCAGTTTATCACTTCCAGTGGCATTAAGATAAGATTTCAATTATTCACTGCAGTTAATATTCAGGTATAAAGCCTAGTCTTTTTCTGTCTTCCCATAAGAAAAGGGTTTGTTAGTGTCATCTGGATATAGGTGCAAGACAAAAAACCCCTCAATGCCAATTCAAGATGTACAAAATCAGCCTACGGATTCTGCTCTCTTCATAGTTTTGCTTGACAAATTCTAGCAGGTTTCAAGATATTGGTTTAAGTGGACGTCCTGGCATATAATTCTCTAGAGATTTTGTTTAACATGTATGATAATTGTTAATAAGGAAATCATGAGGATTCAGAACATGTAATAAGTGACAACTGCCATTCAGAGCTGAAGCATGTGAGTGTCAACCAAGGCAGGAGGACCAACCGCCTTGTCCCGGTAGTTCTCTAGAGTTTTTGTTAGCATGTAGGATGATTGTTAATAAGGAAATCATGAGGATTCAGAGCATGCAGTAAAGTTCCAACTGCTATTCAGAGCCAAAACATGCAAGTGTCATCCAAGGCAGGACCAACCATATGGCCAGAACTCTATGCTCTTTGGTGGATGCTATTGTTTACCTTGTTCACTAAAAGCCCGCATTTTCCCTTTAGCAATTAGATTCCCATTCAAGAATCTTTGATCCAGGTCCAATGAGTTCATAATATGGGATTGTCAAGCCAACCAGACCCTAGGCATGGCTTCAGAATGTAAGGCTCATAGTCATATGAAACTTATTTTTCTGTACCTCTTAGTAATAAATGCAGCAAAAAACACAACTCCCATGCCCTAAATCCATCCGCTTATGATAGATTTCTTATTCAGAGAAGATCAAATTATGATAAATTCTTAAAATTGTTGAAGGAAGATAATATTAAAAATTCTTTTATATGATTTTTCATGGATTTAAAATAGAAAGCAACACTTCAGCTCAAGAAAATTCGGCTTACTTTAGACATTCTCCATGTCATGCACTGCTGTCTTCTTTTTACTTGAGGTCCTCATGAAGTCCATGACTATGCCTTTTCTGCTTTAAGATCCCTGCAGAATTTCTTGAGATTTTCAAGTTCTATGGTTAGTGCACTATTTTCACTGTTCAGTTCAGCCACCTTCCTTGCCAGCTCCTCACATTCTTGCTGGTAACACATAAGAGAGCAAGACAATTAGGCCCCAGCAACTCCAGCTTATGAATGATAGGAAAACACATGAGAGTTAAAAATGAAAATGGCACTTCAAGAGGGGAAAAGTGGCATCAAAACTTGTCTTCATAACAAGCACTTCATGATACAAGCACCAACATTTTACACTTAACTAAGCAGCTCATATAAATGAAACTGATGAAAAGAATGGGAAAGACAGGATTAATTTTGATGTAATTTTCAGTTTAGTCTCCGTCTTCTCCAATCTTTAGCAATGTTTCACATGTTTTTACATTGACATGAACAATGTGTGTATGTAGGTATAAATGCATGAACGGACAACTTAGTTTTATCAATATAAAATTTAGTTTTAAAAAAATGTAATATTTCTTGTAGATGGATGAGCATGGACGGAAACCTGGTGAGGTGGAGTTTTACCGAATGACTCATATTCACCGTGATGGCACTTTTGTCCGAGATGAGTCAAGGGACTTATATGTAATTATTTATTACAATTTATTTCATGCAACGATTTTAATTTGATTTTATTATTCAATAAGATCTAACTAATTTTTTTAAATTAATACAGGAAAGAGCTACAGCTCTTATTGCTGAGCGTGTTGATGACTCTATACAGAGTGGTCGTATTGAGGCCGACGTATTTACGGAGTTGATGGGGCCGGAGCGCTATGGTCGAGTGAGGGGTTATGGAGTTGGAGTCACCCCCACTCAGTTATCTGAGATGAATAGAAATGAACGTGTTGCTGCAGATTCTGCAGATGTTCGCAGACTTGAGCATGAGATGGAGGAGATGCGACAGAAGAGTGCCAATGATAGAGCAGAGATGGAGGAGATGCGACAGAGGAGTGCCGCCGATAGAGCAGCGATGGATTCTATGAGAGAGCACATTGAGCGGCTTACATCTATCGTACACATGTTTGTTCCACATCAGTATATATATATATATATATATTAAATATATATTCTTATATTATATCAATTATTTATCTAATATATTGCAATTGATAGTTAAGCAAATTAATTTTTTTTAATTATTCTTATAGGCTCCTGGAGCATCAGATCGGAGCGGACAGGGTGACGATCTTCCTCCTACAGATCATTGACCTCACCTACTTTTATTTTAGATCTTCCATTTTATGTATTTTTAAATTTTGTTAAACTTTAACTTGTAACTCTCTTAGTTGATGCAATGAAATGTATGCAATGTGATTTTAAGAATGTATGAAATGTAATTTGGAATTAATGTAAGCAATGTGATATTAATTGCATTAATTTTGGTTTAATATACAGGTTTAATTTAAATGTTTGTAAATTTATTGGGTCATTGCTGGTGGAGATCTGATCAGGATAATGATTTTGTAAATTTTAATAAACATATTAATAACACAATAAAGTTTTGAAGGGCTCTGTGTTATTGTCCTCAGGATATAATGATTTTGTTGTGCTATTCCATACACTCCAACCTTGGGGCTCTAGCAAGTAATTTCGTTTACCGAGTCTTGTACAGTGGAAATATACCAATCTACTGTGGTATCTGGACCTCTTTATGTTTCAATGAGGCCAAATACATATTGTAATGTGAATGTGGTCTTGTACTGCCGGCAAGAGGTCTACATATACCTTTCTAGTATGATTTGATTGATTTTTAGATTTGATTTTTAGATTTGATTGTAATGTGAATGTGGTCTTGTACTGCCGGCAAGAGTTTTCTTGTATTCAGTTTTTGAATGCAAAGTTGGAACTTCACTCACCAGTTTTGTTCTTCAATGTCTCCACATTTCTGGTGGCATGCTTCTTCCTCTAATAGTGACCATTTATGCCCCATGTGCTTCATGTCTTCATGAGCATATAATACGGATCATACTGAAGCATGTGGAGTCAAGTTCAAATTGCATTGCCTGCTACAAGTGAAATGTATGAGATGATTCTAATCAAATATGGGCAGAATTTATATGCAATGACAAGTATGTGTGACTCTTGAAAGTGCCTTTAGATACAGTTTCTTATCATGGGAGTCTCTAGATGAGATGCATGGGCTAAAGATGATGCTTTCTTCTCGTGTAAATGAACATAATTTTTTTTTGACTGTCACAGAGTTTGGAAAAGCTGGAGGAAGCAGATAATTTCCTTGGAAATGGTGGGGTTGAATTGTTAATGAAAACCTGCAATCTTTGACTACTGTAAGGTCACAGCTCGTGAGAGGTCTTGAAAGTGGTCTTAGAAATGATGCTCCAGATGCTGGTATATTTGATAATGTATATTTAGTTATTTATTTATTTGCATTGTTCTACCACATGGTATTCAAAAATTACTGTCTTGCAGTGGCGTCAATGTGAAATTGGCTTGGAGGACTACTCATTTGTTCTTTTGAGCAGGTATTTATTTTGATTTTGAGTCTTCTGTGCTTCCTTCTTCCTTCACTTGAATGCATAGGATGAGCACTTCTCCAAGAATATAGACAAATAAATAGTGTCCAAGTTTGGTTAGATGAAATAATCTGCCGGTGATTCTTGACGTATCCTTATCATGTTTTGACATTTATTCCTTTAGTCATTTTATATGGACAATTTGAGATGGGCACCATATTTATAGAGAGTGAGTGCATACCTATTTGATGATATGTTATTTTATACCTTCAAGCTCTGTTATTACTTACTGTGATGTTAATATGATGAAGCTTATCTATAGGATGTGACCTATGATTCGATGTGCTCTGCAGTGAACTGAATCAACTTTCCTTCACCTATATTCCCTGTTTAAGATAATTAATTAGTACACAAATTAATATTTAGCATTATGGTCTATACATCAATATACATCTTCAGTATGCTTATATATCCTCAGATCATATGTTTGTAAATTTAGTTTTTTAAAAAAAATTGACTGTTAATATGCCGACGCTTTTAATAGCGTCGGTAGGTTATAAAAAAGCCGACGCTTCAAAAGCATCGGCTTGTTTAAAAAAAGCGTCGGCTTGTTTAAAATTCGATGCTTCAAAAAGCGTCGGCAGATTTATATGCCGACGCTTTAAAAAGCGTTGAAATAGAAATTGCCGACGCTTTTTAATATTTTTACCGACGCTTCCCAAAAGCGTCGGCAAATTTCGTAACCACCCCTTCTACCAACGCTTTAAAAAGCGTTGAAAAACGTATCCCAATGCTAAAAAAGCGTCGGTAAATAACATAAAAGCGTCGTTAAAATTGAAATTTACTGTAGTGCATGTGGGCCCCACATATGTAGATTCTTATGCTTGTGAGCCTCCTTGCTTGTCTGGAATCGGATCGCCGTGGTCTAGAATGGGACAGCTAGGAGCCGTCGAGGATGGAAGCTGGAAAAGGTCGGGACGAGCTGAGCTGGAGTGCCAAGGCGAGACGTCCGTGGCCGAGAAGGAGCTAGAAGTCGGGACGAAGTCGGAGGCCGGGGTGAGACGTTATGGCCGAGAAGGAGCTAGAAGCCGGGATGAAGCTGGAGGCCGCTGAAGGAGCTTGGGGCTAAGCCGGAACAAAGCCGTCATGCCTCGGTGAGGAGACGGAGGAAGCAGGGTGGTCCAAGCGATGACATCTTGCCTCTGTGCTGGTCTGGGTCCATCTGGAGATGCTTGGTCTTGAGCTGATGACCTTGCCAAGCTCATTTTATGGCTATGTGCATGTCCTTTTTCATCCCACCATGATGCTTCCCATCGTCTAGTTGGAGCCGAGATAGAGAGCTTTGAGCAGAGCAATGGACGAAGCCATCCATGGCCAAGAGCAGAGTCAGAGAGGCTGTTCGGCATGGTGCTGGGAGGCCGATAAGAAGCCGGGTGGCTGGGACAAAGTCATCCGAAGGCAGCTAGAGGCCTCCGAGGACTTCTTTAAGACGTGGAGTCGTCTCGGCTTCATTACACCATGTGGCAGCCATAAATGTCTTAATGTATGGAAAGAAATAAGACATTAAATGCCTAAGAGTCGATGGATGCATGCGGCCTTTATGAGGCCATAAATGCTTTATTGAGAAAGATATAACGTGGTTGTGTAAGTCGAGTGAGAGTATTGAGGCGAAGTGGGACGGGACGTCCATGTCCGAGCTGGAGTGTCGGGACGAGGCCGAGTAGAAAAGGGAGGCCGACTTGGATGAGGCCGGGACGGGACGAGGATGACTCGAACTTCTTCTTCTCTTTGCGTCCGTGATGCTCTATTTCATTAAATGCTCTCCAAGTTATTATGACCGCACCATTCAATGCTACTTGACTACCGAACATTAATTACGAAAGGTGGCCTTTTAGAGAACCCTCTTGTTCTCTTTCTTCATTATGACGAGACGCAATGCGGTGGAGAAAATATTTAATGCCCACCATGCCCTTTGAAAAGAAAGCCAAGTAGAATAGTGAGGCCGCTAGGAATTAAGCCGTTCAGGAAGGCCGCCTAGGAAAATCGTCTCGAAATTGCTATCTTGAGAGGATGCCATCAAATGCCCTTCACATCCTTGAGCTTGTGGGCTCTACAACCGCAAAGTTAAAGGAATGTAGAGCTTTAAGAAATTTTGGTGGTAAATTAATTATCTTGCGCTCGCCACTCAAAGCAGCGTACGCCAATTTTTGAGTAGATGCTTGTCAATTAGCTAATGAGGCAAAGATAAAGCCAATGAGGCTGCAATAATGCCGCTGAGGTAGAGATAAAGCCGATGAGGCTGCAATAACGCCGCTGAGGCTAAGATAAAGCCAATGAGACCGTGATAAAGCCACTGAGGCATAGATAAAGTCAATGAGGCTGCAATAACGCCGCTGAGGCTGAGATAAAGCCGTTGAGGCTACAATAATGCCGCTGAGGCTGCAATAATGCTGCTGAGGCTGAGATAAAGCCATTGAGGCTGCCATAATATCGTTGAGGTAGAGATAAAGCCGTTGAGGCTGCAATAATGCCGCTGAGCAGAGATAAAGCCGTTGAGGCTGCAATAATGCGCTGAGGTAGAGATAAAGCCGTTGAGGCTGGAACAATGTCGCCGAGACAGAGATAAAGCTGATGAAGCTGCAATAATGCCGCTGAGATAGAAATAAAGCCGATGAGGCTGCAATAATGCCATTGAGGTAGAGATAAAATTATTGAAACACAAATAGAGCCATGGAGGCTGAAATAAAATTGCCTCGAGTGTTTGTGTGCCGATCCAAGAGGTGGCTCGAGCGGGTACGAGCTGTTAGGACTTAAACTAACTCATAAGCGTATCCTAGCCAGACCGAATGGTGTCCCGTTAGCCGCGATGCTGCCGAGCTCCTTCGAACCATCTCGGGTGTTTGTGTTCTGATCCGGAAGGCAACTCGAGTGGGTACGGGCTGTTAGAGACTTGAACCGACTCGGGGGTATATCATAGCCAAACCGAATGGTGTCCCATTAGCCACGATGCCGCCGAGCTCCTTCGAAACTGTCTCAGAGGTTTCGTGGCCGGCTCGAGGGATGACTCGAGGTTGCTGGAACCATAGGTCTTGAACCGCAGCGAGGGTTTCACAGCCAGCCCAGGGGTGACCTTATGATCGCAGGGCCGTTGAGAGCCCTTTGAAAGGCTAATTTTGTCAGGTTTTCTATAATGCATTTAGACACTAATGAAAAGAAATTTTTTTTCAAAGTGTAGTATACTTAGCTTTTTCGTAGCCGTTTGCCTTTGCATCGTGTTTGGTGTCGATGTCGATTACAGGCTTGAGAGATTTTTCTTTAAAGAAATTGGTCTCCTTCTGCTGAGTTGATGACCTACCCCCCTAGGAAACTATGTTGATTGAAGATGGGGTGTACCAGTACTAAAATCCGAGGGTAGCTGGAATGGAATCCGTAGGAGGTCTTAGGCTCGGATTGGCTCTAGGTACAGCATAGAGAAAGAGAAAGGGGGAGAGAGGGAAAGGGTGGAGTCAATAGTCAAAGCCCTTTGTCCTCATCTCCCACCTTGCATTAATAGCATCAGCTTGTCACCACCAGGAATAAAAATGCCCATAAATACTTGAGGTGATTAGGAATTAGAATTTGGGTGGCAAGTAGTGGCGCTCTTGCTGGATAACGAGCCTGAGCCTTAAATTGCCGATGAGCTTGAGTTTGAGGTTGCTCTTGCTCCTGAGCTTATTGCCACGAGACCATGGAATATCGCTCCCATAGTTTTTGAACAACTACCGTTAATGCTTGGATATGCAGGGTAAGGGTGACACGGTGCTTTGCCTGAATGGCCCGAGATAGTGGTGACGATGGAGTAGAGAGCTGGCCTCCTGCTGCTCAGCTCATTGAGGGTGCCCCCCCAACATAACTAGCGAAAGCTTCCATTGTTTTCATAAAGGGAGCGAGAGCTTGTAGCTTAGTATCACATAACTCTGCTTTCTCTTCCTACCTGGTGCGCCAATCTATTATTGCCATATCATCCCACTCGAATGTTCGCGAGCGTTTGGCCGCCTCCTCCAGCGAGCCCAGGATCCTTCGGCAAGCTCCTCATGGCTGGGAGCCTGCAAAAAGTCCCAGGGATCAAAGATTCTGACGGGGACCCTCTGACGCTCAAGTCAGTGCTCTGGGCAATAATCATGAGCTTGAAGAAGCTCGAAAGAGAGAAGAAAGAGGCTTAGAGTCGTACTCTCTATGAGCAAGAATGGATGTTTAGGAGTGTAATGAGTTCGTTACCTGGTCGGAGGTCCCTCTTACCTATTTTATAGATGCTTAGAGTTTTTGGTTTGAGTGGTTAAGGCATTATAATGAAGACTTTGGCGGTGAAGTGTTAGAGCTGATGTATGTGAGGCTTGGGGTGCTGCCACTTGTGAGAGCCTTTAAGGTGATGGTAGCAATGGTAGAGCTTGCTTCCTTCTTTTATATGTCAGGGCTGCAGGCCAAGTCCCGTCAGAGTGGGTGGCTGCAGCTAGTTGGTGGGTCAAGTTCCGTCAGAGGTGGGTGGCCACTTGATTATCCTGTATGCTTCCCTATGCGTATACGAACAGTGGTGGAGCCAGGCATGTGGGCCCCACGTATATAGATTCTTATGCTTGTGAGCCTCCTTGCTTGTCTGGAATTGGGTCGCCGTGGTCTAGAATGGGACAGCTAGGAGTCGTCGAGGATGAAAGCTGGAAAAGGCCGAGACGAGCCGAGCTGGAGTGCTGAGGCGAGACGTCCGTGGCTGAGAAGGAGCTAGAAGCCAGGACGAAGTCGGAGGCCGGGGCAAGACGTCTATGGCCGGCAAGGAGCTAGAAGCCGGGACGAAGCTGGAGGCCGCCGAGGGAGCATGGGGCTGAGCCGGGACAAGCGATGGAATCTAGCCTCTATGCTGGTCTGGGCCCATCTGGAGATGCTTGGCCTTGAGCTGATGACCTTGCCAAGCTCATTTTATGGCTATGTGCATGTCCTTTGTCATCCTACCATGATGCTGCCCATCGTCCAATCGGAGCCGGGATAGAGCTTGGAGCAAAGCCACGGACGAAGCCATCCATGGCCAAGAGTAGGCTATCCGGCATGGTGCTGGGAGGCCAAGAAGAAGCGGGTGGCTGGGACAAAGTCATCCGAGGCAGCTGGAAGCTGACTTCTTTGAGACGTGAGTCGTCTCGGCTTCATTATGCCATCCTTTCTCATGCAAGGGTGCTAAAGGGCCAACGTGCAGTCATAAATGCCTTAATGCATGAAAGAAAATAAGGCATTAAATTCCTTAGAGCGGGTGGATGCACATTGCCTTTATGAGGCCATAAATGCTTTTTTGCAAAAGATATAACGTGGCTGTGGAAGCCGAGCGGAAGTGCCAAGCATAAATGCTTTGGTGCGAAAGATATAACATGGTTGTGAAGCCGAGCGGGAGTTCCGAGGCAAAGCACGACGGGACATCCTTGGCCGATCTGAAGCGGACGTAGCTGGAGTGCCAAGATGGGACGAGGCCGAGTAAAAAAGGATCGCAACCTCCTTAAAAGTCTGAGGCCGACTTGAAGAGGTGGGACAAGATGAGGCCGGGACGGGACGAGGCCGACTTGGATGAGGCCAGGATGGGACAAGGCCGATTCGGACTTCTTATGCTCCATTCCATTAAATGCTCTTCAAGTCATTATGACCGTTTCTACATCATTCAATGCTACTTGACTACCGGACATTAGTGATAGAAGGTGAAGAACCCTTTTGTTCTCTTTCTTCTTCATTATGACAAGACGCTTGTTGCAGTCGAGTAATGTCGTGGAGGAAATATTTAATGCCCATCGTGCCCTTCGAAAAGAAAGCCGAGTAGAATAGTGAGGTCACTTAGGAATTAAGCCGTTTAGGAAGGCCGCCGAGGATTGCCGCATAGGAAAATCATCTAGAAATTGCTATCTTGAGATGATGCCATTCAAAAATTATTGTCTTTATTGCTCATACGGTCAACTGGCCCCATTAAATTATTAAAGAAATTATGCCGATGATGTGACATTCTGATAAAGTTAACTCTAATGAATTTGAAATTTAGCCTTTTTTAATAAAATTTATGTTATTTAATAAAATAACATAAACACGTACACCTTAGCAATATTATTCTATTCTTTTTCACACCATATTCTTCTTCTTCTTTGATCGATTGCAGGAACTCACAAAAAAAAAGGATGGATAAGACAACCTATCTGCTCTACTTGGCCACCTTGAAGCTATTACTCAACGATAGCATTTTTTTATCATAGAGCATCTACATGAAAATCAAAGGACTGCGGGTGAGGCTGCGGACAGGCGGGCAATGGTAGTCTTATGACGGTTAGAGTTCATCGAATACTATGCCCTCAGTGCTCCCCCCGACGGGAATTATGAATTGCCCGGGTGGCTGAGCAGGAGATACTGCGCGATCATAGCCGCCATCGACGCGTGTATTTCCCAAAGCAACCTGGAGTGTATGCTAGGGCTGAAAATGGATCGGATAAACTCCGATCGTATTCGTATTCATATTCGAATCATATCAGATTCGATATTTATTCTATAGTTTAATCAGATTTGGATACGAATTCAGATATTTAATTCAAAAATTAATCGAATACAAATACAAATACAAATTTATATATATTTTTAAATATGGATATGGATATCCGTTTTATTATAAATATTTGGTTAATATTTCAAAATAAAAGTTACAAAAGCTGCCGGGCGCCGGGCGACAGCTATTTTTTAAATAAAATATTAAAAGCAAAACGTCGGGCGATTGACACGTCACGTAGGTTGGCAGAAGGAAGCCGCTCCCTGCTCCCGTCCCATTTACAGGCACACAGCCCTCTCCCTTCACTCCTTCCCACGTCCAGACTTCCTGGCAGCGAGAAGGAGCGATCCATCGGACCATCACGGAGGCAGCGAAGGAGATGGTGCCACAGCCACGGTGGTCGAGGAGGAGCAATCCATCGCGTGATCTGTTCCTCCCTGGACTTCCGCAGTTCGGCTCGGTCCGTCGGTCGTCATCAAGTAAGCAGCAAAACTCGCCCTTCACCCTCCTCTTTTCTCCGTCCGGTGGAGGCCACTACTCAGTGACGACCCATTCCGCGGCAAAGGGGTTTTCGGCGGGCGATTCCTCTTTCTATGGTGAGACTCGCCGCTCTCTCTCCTCTTCTAGGTCGGCATTCCTCTCATTTTATTAATTATTATTATATATAAACCAATTTGGTGCAGAGCCCCTTTCTCTTCCCCCCACGCCACCCCCGACCCCGCTCCCCTCCCCCAACCTATTCGATCTCGATTGGCGTCTTTCATCGCTTATTGCCCCATCGCCATCGGTGCAGACGATCCCAAGGTTACTCCTTTGTGGGCCCTAGGGTTCCCAGAATTGGCATCTTAAAGGTTTCCCTCTCCGTGTCCTTTCGTGAGCACTGGGATGTCGTAAGATTTTGCCTTTCGGGTGTCGTCGCGCTAGAGCTAGGGAGTCGTTAGCCCAGAGCTGGGGTGTTGTCGCGCTAAAAGCTTCTGTGTCTTTTGTTACTACTAGGATGTCATAGGATTTAGCCTTTTGGGTGTCGCCGCGGTAGAGCTAGGGAGTCGTTAGCCCAGGCTGGGGTGTCGTCGCGCTAAAAGCTTCAGTGTCCTTTCGTGAGTCCTGGGATGTCGTAGGATTTCACCTTTTAGGTGTCGCCGCAGTAGAGCTAGGGAGTCGTTAGCCCAGGCTGGGGTATTGTCACGCTAAAAGCTTTGGTGTCCTTTCTTGAGCACTGGGATGTCGTAGGATTTCGCCTTTCGGGTGTCGCCGCTCTAGAGCTAGGGAGTCGTTAGCCCAGGCTAGGGTGTCGTCGCTAAAAACTTGGTGTCCTTTCGTGAGCACTGGGATGTCGTAGGATTTTGTCTTTCGGGTGTCGCCGCGCTAGAGCTAGGGAGTCGTTAGCCCAGGCTGGGGTGTCGTCGTACTAAAAGCTTCCATGTCCTTTCGTGAGTACTGGGATGTCGTAGGATTTCGCCTTTCAGGTGTCACTAGAGATAGGGAGTCATTAGCCCAGGTTGGGGTGTCGTCGCGCTAAAAGCTTCGGTGTCCTATCGTGAGCTCTGGGATGTCGTAGGATTTCGCCTTTCAGGTGTCGCTGCGGTAGAGCTAGGGAGTCGTTAGTCCAGGTTGGGGTGTCATCGCGCTAAAATCTTCTGCGTCCTTTCGTGAGCACTGGGATGTCATAGGATTTTGCCTTTCGGGTGTCGCCGCGCTAGAGCTAGGGAGTCGTTAGCCCAGAGCTGGGGTGTCATCGCGTTAAAAGCTTCCGTGTCTTTTTGTTAGTTCTGTGATGTCGTAGGATTTTCTTTCGGGTGTCTGCTATAGAGCTAGGGAGTCGTTAGCCCAGGCTGGGGTGTCATTGCGCTAAAAGCTTCAGTGTCCTTTCGTGAGTACTGGGATGTCGTAGGATTTGCCTTTCGGGTGTCGCCGCGGTAGAGCTAGGGAGTCGTTAGCCCAGACAGGGGTGTCGTCGCGCTAAAAGCTTTGGTGTCCTTTCGTGAGCATTGGGATGTCGTAGGATTTCGCCTTTCGGTTGTCGCCGTGCTAGAGCTAGGGAGTCGTTAGCCCAGGTTGGGGTGTCGTCACGCTAAAAACTTCGGTGTCCTTTCGTGAGCACTGGATGTCGTAGGATTTCACCTTTCGGGTGTCGCCGCGCTAGAGCTAGGAGTCGTTAGCCCATGCTGGGGTGTCGCACTAAAAGCTTTCGTGTCCTTTTGTGAGTACTGGGATGTCGTAGGATTTCGCCTTTCGGGTGTCGCCGAGCTAGAGCTAGGGAGTCGTTAGCCCAGGCTGGGGTGTCATCGTGCTAAAAGCTTCGGTGTCCTATCGTGAGCACTGGATGTCGTAGGATTTTGCCTTTCGGGTGTGCAGCGGTAGAGCTAGGGAGTCGTTAGCCCAGGCTGGGGTGTCTTTGCACTAAAAGCTTCCGTGTCCTTTCGTGAGCACTTGGATGTCGTAGGATTTTGCCTTTCGGGTCTCGCCGCGCTAGAGCTAGGGAGTCGTTAGCCCAGAGCTGGGGTGTCGTCGCGCTAAAAGCTTCCATGTCTTTTCGTTACTACTGGGATGTCGTAGGATTTTTGCCTTTCGGGTGTCGTCGCGATAGAGCTAGGGAGTCGTTAGCCCAGGCTGGGGTGTCGTCATGCTAAAAGCTTCGGTGTCCTTTCGTGAGTACTAGGATGTCGTAGGATTTTGCCTTTCGGGTGTCGCCGCGGTAGAGCTAGGGAGTCGTTAGCCCAGGCTAGGGTGTCTTCATGCTAAAAGCTTCGATGTCCTTTCATGAGCACTGGGATGTCATAGGATTTCCTTTCGGGTGTCGTTGCGTTAGAGCTAGGGAGTCGTTAGCCCAGGCTGGGGTGCCGTCGCGCTAAAAGCTTTGGTGTCCTTTCGTGAGCACTGGGATGTCGTAGGATTTTGCCTTTCGGGTGTCACCGCGCTAGAGCTAGGGAGTCGTTAGCCCAGGCTGGGGTGTCGTCGCGCTAAAAGCTTCCGTGTCCTTTCGTAAGTACTGGGATGTCGTAGGATTTTGCCTTTTGGGTGTCACCGCGCTAGAGCTAGGGAGTCGTTAGCCCAGGCTGGGGTGTCGTCGCGCTAAAAGCTTCGGTGTCCTATCGTGAGCACTAGGATGTCATAGGATTTTTCCTTTCTGGTGTTGCCGCAGTAGAGCTAGGGAGTCGTTAGCCCAGGTTGGGGTGTCGTCGTGCTAAAAGCTTCCGTGTTCTTTTGTGAGCACTGGGATGTCGTAGGATTTCGCCTTTCGGGTGTCGCCGCACTAGAGCTAGGGAGTCGTTAGCCCAGAGCTGGGGTGTCGTGGCGCTAAAAGCTTCTGTCTTTTCGTTACTACTGGGATGTTGTAGGATTTTGCCTTTCAGGTGTCGCCGCGGTAGAGCTAGGGAGTCGTTAGCCCAGGCTGGGGTGTCGTCGCGCTAAAAGCTTCGGTGTCCTTTCGTGAGTCCTGGGATGTCCTAGGATTTCGCCTTTCGGGTGTCACCGCAGTAGAGCTAGGGAGTCGTTAGCCCATGCTGGGGTATCATCGCGCTAAAAGCTTCGGTGTCCTTTCTTGAGCACTGGGATGTCGTAGGATTTCGCCTTTCGGGTGTCGCCACGCTAAAGCTAGGGAGTCGTTAGCCCAGGCTGGGGTGTCGGCACTAAAAACTTCGGTGTCCTTTCGTAAGCACTGGGATGTCGTAGGATTTCGCCTTTCGGGTGTCGCCGCGCTAGAGCTAGGGAGTCATTAGCCTAGGATGGGGTGTCGTCGCACTAAAAGCTTTGTGTCCTTTCGTGAGTACTGGGATGTCGTAGGATTTTTCCTTTCGGTGTCGCCACGCTAGAGCTAGGGAGTCGTTAGCCCAGGCTGGGGTGTCATCGTGCTAAAAGCTTCGGTGTCCTATTCGTGAGCACTGGGATGTCGTAGGATTTCGCTTTTTGGGTGTCACCGCGGTAGAGCTAGGGAGTCGTTAGCCCAGGCTGGGGTGTCGTCACGCTAAAAGCTTCCATGACCTTTCGTGAGCACTGGGATGTCGTAGGATTTTGCCTTTCGGGTGTCGCCGCGCTAGAGCTTGGGAGTCGTTAGCCCAGAGCTGGGGTGTCGTCACGCTAAAAGCACTTCATTTGACTGAAAAAGACACCCTAGTTAGAAAGCACTTCATTTGCGACCAGGACACCCTAGTTAGAAAGTTACGACACCCGTGTTTTATATATGCTCCTGTGTAAGTTGACTCAATACATAAGCATCAAATTCGTCCATCAAAGTTTCGGAAGGTGGTACAATTCTTTCGTTGTCCTCTCCGGTATTAATTGACTGCATACAAGTATGCCTGTTGCTTGAAGCAGCTCTTTCCTTGACCAGATTTTTCCTTGACCTTTTTGACTTCTTCTCGACTCCACTCTTTAATCTGTTCTCTCTTGGGCGACCTTTCATCCTAATTTGTTTAGGATCTTGAATTACAAGCTCTGTACCTGGCTTAGCTGCGCAGTTGGCATCCACGGCAATTTTGAATATTGGTGTTAGACCATCCATCACTACATTAAATGCATCTTCAGACATGGAGGCTATCTCTGTGAGCTTCATCATCCGATGACTCAGCAAACTATATCTACAATCAATAACATAATATTAACGAAAACATATATTAATACATTTCAATTAAAAAATTATCACTGCGTACCATGATTTTTGTGTGCTTTTATCATAAACTTCAGTATTGCAGTCGAATTCGTCGAATTGGTATTTCATGTCCTTGCACCATCTCTTCAAGAAGTATTTACCTGGTAAACAAAATACGTCACTTTGATGAAGAACCAACAAGGCATGCCTACACAGGTATCCCTTGAACTGAAAGGATCGGCACTAGCATTGGACATCCTCAATATTTCTATCGTATGACACGATATAATCTTTGATCATCTCCTTGCCGATTCCATCGACTTCAATCCTTTCGTACAACTTTACAGAATATACACAACAGTTGCCAGCTTCCTTGATCAATTTAGTATTTGATGCAGCCATTTCAAGGATCTCATTCTAAATTTTTTGAAAATGCACCTTGTATACCTTCCTGCAGCTTGTCTCTCAAAAGGTGATGATGTCTTTAGGAAAGCAGTCATTTGCAACGTCCTATTATCTTTCCTATTTTCGGCCTCGTATCTTTTTTCCAAGGCATCTTCGTACTTACCTATGAACTCTGTTAGTGTAGTCTTCGAATTTATAAACCCATCGAAGAAGTGATTTATGCCCTCGCTCCTTTGTGAAGATGACATCCTGTTCATAATTTTGTCAACAAAAACAAGCATTGAACGCGAACATGAACCAAAGACAATGACATACAAACCTATGAAGAATGTATCCTTTAGGTAAACTGGGACCCATTTATCCCGACATTCGTAAAGGACATTGAACCAATCTATAGACTTGCATTCTTTATATTTCTCCATAACATGTGCCCACCTTTCCTCGAATGACTGTATGGTCAATGAATCATATATCACCTTATCGAAATCAACCATAAACTTGGGATTTGCCATGCAAATGTGGCCAATATTTGCAGGTATCTTCTTCAATATACGCCAAAGACAAAATTGATGTCGTGTGTTAGGAAAAACTTCTTTGACAGCAGCCTCGATTGCCTTATCTTGGTCAGTTATTATGGCAATAGGTGCTTGACCACCATTTGCATCCAGCCATGCATGAAAAACCCATTTATATGTCTCAGTACTCTCATCAGATACAATACACAACCAAGCAAGGTGGATTGTCCATGATGGTTAACCCCGACGAATGGACAAAAAGGCATTTGATATCTGTTTGTCAAGTAGGTTGAGTCAAAGCTTAGAACATCACCGAAGTATGTGCATGCCAATCTTGACCCTGGATGAATCCAGAAGACAGACCTCAGATGACCATTATTATTGAGGTCTAAGGTATAGAAGAAATTGGGATTTCTGAGTTGCATTTCGGTGAAATGAATTACCATCGACTGAGCATCTCCTTCTTTCAGCTTAGACTGACGTTCGCGACAAATGAAGTTACGAGCATGCTTCTCGATGAAATCCAATTGTCTTCTGCCCCCTTTTCTCCTTGCTATGGCAGAGTATATCTGAGTTGTCGGAACATTCACGGCATGTAAATTGCTGATCTCTGCCTTCTCTAGTGTGCTGATCCTCCTATGCGACCGTAGATAACCAGTTGATGTTATGGACATCCCATGGTTATGTTCTAGAGAAACCTCATCCAATATCCACTTACCACTTATAGCATTCAGTCTTGCTTTTATGGATGCCATACAATCAACTTTCCCATATCCCTATGATTCATACTCTTCTCTGTTTTTCTAGATTTTCCTTGCCTCCAACACGCGAGGTGCTTGAAGCAAAGTTATTTTTTATTGTTGGCCCTGCTACACACTGTTGTGATTCCAAAACCAACTCGTTTGTGTATCCATTGTAGAACGTATATGCATCATCTGCTGAATTGAATTCCATTCCAGTTTCAGGAACTACAGTATCATCCACTGCATTTGTAGCGACGGGTGAAGGTGCACGGCTGGGAGTGTTATCGATTTCTTTCCGATCTATAATTTCAGCATGATCTTTGGAAATATAGGCACACAGTCATGAACAATGATATCCATAGATTTAGTTGTTAATATATCCTGACAAAGGATTAGGACACGAAGGTTAGAACAATACGACACCTATGATCTGAATTCAGAAGTCACGACACCCCAGTTTACAAAAAAAACACGAAGCTGTAAAATTATGACACCAATTCATAACACATTGAGGAAGGGCCTAACGACACCATCTCCGACTCAGGCTATTACCGACACCCCAGTTCTCATCTGACGACACCCTAGCTTTAAGGCGACGACACCTGTGCATTGACTGTTAAGGCGGTTGGTCGTCGCCTTAAAGCTATAAGCACGGGTGTCGTAGCATTGGTGCTAGGGTGTCGTGAGGTTTCAACTGGGGTGTCGCGAAGGAATTTCGACCTGGGGTGTCGCGGGGATTCTCTCCGTGGTCAGTTATAAGCACGGGTGTCGTAGCATTGGTGCTAGGGTGTCGTTAGGTTTCAACTAGGGTGTCGCGAAGGATTTTCGGCTGAATTCCTCCTGGGGTGTCGTGAGGTTTCCTCTTGGGACGTCGTCAAGCTTACTACGGTAACCGGGTATTTGGCTTCCCAACACTCTCTTCAGTAATGATTTCTTCTGTTCCCCATCCCCCAAAACTCAGTGAGGGGGGCACAACCCTTCGTTTTCTTTGACCGCCCACTGAGATGGTGGCACGTGGTGAGTTTCCACGATAGGGCGCCGGAGCTGATAGCTCGGGCAATCAAAACACCCGCCAGGAGTACCTTAAATATGGATGAGGGAATGCCATCGTTAATCACCTTTTCAGCTGATCTTCCAAAATTTTTGGATACTGAGATGGCTTCTAGAGGCGAGGGGCGATCGACTGGCCCCCATGGGAGCAGCCGCACAACGGTAACCGTTGATGCGGAGGTCTTTGTGTCGTCGCTCGCAAATAGCGAGCGACTCCACAGGGCGGCCGAGCAATACCTCGCCATTTCAACGAGAGAGATCGAGATCCTGCGTTGGGCCAACAGCTAGCTGGAGGGGCAAGTAGTGTCCCTCCAGCGCCAGATCGCCGAGTTAGCCCCACAGCGTGGGGGGAGCTCGGTAGCGCCCGGAGAAAATGACAAGCCCCAGTGAGGGCCCCTGTACTTTTTTCTTTTCTTTTCTTCTTGTCTTTATTTGTGTGATGAATAAAAAGAAATTTTAGTAACTTTTGTGTTTGCTGCCAGACCGAAGGATAAGGGAGCTTGGATGTCGTAACTGTTTTCCGACCGATTTCATCCTGGGATGTGCTAAAGTTTTCTCCTAAGCGTGAATGGGTGTCTTATGTTTGTAACTTGGGTATCGCGGGCCTTCACTCCGTGGTCAGTTATAAGCACGGGTATTGTAGAATTGGTGCTAGGGTGTCGTAAGGTTTCAACTGGGGTGTCGCGAATGATGACATCACCGACTCAGGCTGTTAACGACACCCCAGTTGTCATCTGACGATACCCTAGCTTTAAGGCGACGGCTACAATGCGGGGACTGTTAGGGGGGAACCGACGACATCCCCGACTCAGGCTGTTAACGACACCCCAGCTCGCATCTGACGACACCCTAGCTTTAAGGCGACGACACCCATGTCGTGACTGTTAAAGCGGGGTGTCACGGGATTGTTCTCCATACGAGGTGTCGCAGCGTTGACGCTTGGGTGTCTTAATGTTTCAACTATGGCATCGTAGATCTTTTTTTGGGTGAACATAACTTGGGTGTCGGGCCTGCTCTCCAGCGTCAGTTATAAGCACGACACACCCTTTAGCATTTAAAGACACCCCATAGAACAAGCTACGACACCTCGAAAAGCAACATACGAAGATCGCGAAGGTTATAAGTATGGGTGTCGTAGCGTTGCCGCTAGGGTGTCATAACGTTTCAACTACGATGTTAGGAATGATTTTTGACCGAATTCCTCCTTGGGTGTCGTAAGGTTATAAGCATGGGTGTGTAGCGTTGTCGCTAGGGTGTCGTGATGTT
>UESW01003981.1:698707-783440 GCA_900491605.1 Calamus simplicifolius | reverse complement strand
TTGTTGGCCCTGCTACACACTGTTGTGATTCCAAAACCAACTCGTTTTGTGTATCCATTGTAGAACGTATATGCATCATCTGCTGAATTGAATTCCATTCCAGTTTCAGGAACTACAGTATCATCCACTGCATTTGTAGCGACGGGTGAAGGTGCACGGCTGGGAGTGTTATCGATTTCTTTCCGATCTATAATTTCAGCATGATCTTTGGAAATATAGGCACATAGTCATGAACAATGATATCCATAGATTTAGTTGTCAATATATCCTGACAAAGGATTAGGACACGAAGGTTAGAACAATACGACACCTATGATCTGAATTCAGAAGTCACGACACCCCAGTTTACAAAAAAACACCGAAGCTGTAAAATTATGACACCAATTCATAACACATTGAGGAAGGGCCTAACGACACCATCTCCGACTCAGGCTATTACCGACACCCCAGTTCTCATCTGACGATACCCTAGCTTTAAGGCGACGACACCTGCAT
This sequence comes from Calamus simplicifolius, assembly GCA_900491605.1. Taxonomy (NCBI): domain Eukaryota; kingdom Viridiplantae; phylum Streptophyta; class Magnoliopsida; order Arecales; family Arecaceae; genus Calamus; species Calamus simplicifolius. The sequence continues at coordinate 782,945 of UESW01003981.1, read as the reverse complement.
TGATTGTTAAGGCGGGTTGGTCATCGCCTTAAAGCTATAAGCACGGGTGTCGTAGCATTGGTGCTAGGGTGTCGTGAGGTTTCAACTGGGGTGTCGCGAAGGAATTTCGACCGAAATCCAATCCTCCTGGGGTGTCGCGGGGATTCTCTCCGTGGTCAGTTATAAGCACAGGTGTCGTAGCATTGGTGCTAGGGTGTCGTTAGGTTTCAACTAGGGTGTCGCGAAGGATTTTCGGCTGAATTCCTCCTGGGGTGTCGTGAGGTTTCCTCTTGGGACGTCGTCAAGCTTACTACGGTAACCGAGTATTTGGCTTCCCAACACTCTCTTCAGTAATGATTTCTTCTGTTCCCCATCCCCCAAAACTCAGTGAGGGGGGCACAACCCTTCGTTTTCTTTGACCGCCCACTGAGATGGTGGCACGTGGTGAGTTTCCACGATAGGGGCGCCGGAGCTGATAGCTCGGGCAATCAAAACACCCGCCAGGAGTACCTTAAATATGGATGAGGGAATGCCATCGTTAATCACCTTTTCAGCTGATCTTCCAAAATTTTTGGATACTGAGATGGCTTCTAGAGGCGAGGGGCGATCGACTGGCCCCCATGGGAGCAGCCGCACAACGGTAACCGTTGATGCGGAGGTCTTTGTGTCGTCGCTCGCAAATAGCGAGCGACTCCACAGGGCGGCCGAGCAATACCTCGCCATTTCAACGAGAGAGATCGAGATCCTGCGTTGGGCCAACAGCTAGCTGGAGGGGCAAGTAGTGTCCCTCCAGCGCCAGATCGCCGAGTTAGCCCCACAGCGTGGGGGGAGCTCGGTAGCGCCCGGAGAAAATGACAAGCCCTAGTGAGGGCCCCTGTACTTTTTTCTTTTCTTTTCTTCTTGTCTTTATTTGTGTGATGAATAAAAAGAAATTTTAGTAACTTTTGTGTTTGCTGCCAGACCGAAGGATAAGGGAGCTTGGATGTCGTAACTGTTTTCCGACCGATTTCATCCTGGGATGTGCTAAAGTTTTCTCCTAAGCATGAATGGGTGTCTTATGTTTGTAACTTGGGTATCGCGGGCCTTCACTCCGTGGTCAGTTATAAGCACGGGTATTATAGAATTGGTGCTAGGGTATCGTAAGGTTTCAACTGGGGTGTCGCGAATGATGACATCACCGACTCAGGCTGTTAACGACACCCCAGTTGTCATCTGACGATACCCTAGCTTTAAGGCGACGGCTACAATGCGGGGACTGTTAGGGGGGAACTGACGATATCCCCGACTCAGGCTGTTAACGACACCCCAGCTCGCATCTGACGACACCCTAGCTTTAAGCGACGACACCCATGTCGTGACTGTTAAAGCGGGGTGTCACGGGATTGTTCTCCATACGAGGTGTCGCAGCGTTGACGCTTGGGTGTCTTAATGTTTCAACTATGGCATCGTAGATCTTTTTTTGGGTGAACATAACTTGGGTGTCGGGCCTGCTCTCCAGCGTCAGTTATAAGCACGACACACCCTTTAGCATTTAAAGACCCCATAGAACAAGCTACGACACCTCGAAAAGCAACATACGAAGATCGCGAAGGTTATAAGTATGGGTGTCGTAGCGTTGCCGCTAGGGTGTCATAATGTTTCAACTACGATGTTAGGAATGATTTTTGACCGAATTCCTCCTTGGGTGTCGTAAGGTTATAAGCATGGGTGTGTAGCGTTGTCGCTAGGGTGTCGTGATGTTTGAACTGCGGTGTCACGAAGGATTTTCGGCCGAGCATAACAGGGGTGTCGTATTTGTTTAACAGAGGTGTCTTATTTCATTAATTTGGGTGTCGCAATACTCCGATTTTCTCCTACGATATCACGAGGCTTTTCTCCAGCATTTGTTTGGAGCACGGGTGTCATAGGCTTATAACTACGATGTCTTAACAGTAAATTAGGAGTGTCGTAGCTTTAATGACGATACTAGATCTATATGGATAGGAAATAATGGGGAATATAGGCCGAAACACTCTGACGACACCCCAGTTCATGAGGTATAACATCCTAGTTAAAAGAGTATGACATTCGTGCTTACAAACAGTAAACTCTAAACAGTTATGACTCCCAGAATGTCATAACTGTTTTGCTCTAAGGAAGTTACCCGTGCATTAAACGGTTTAGTCACGCATTAACTACCTCTAACGAGAAAAAATAGTTGGTGTAATAAAGGAGCTTTACAAAGAAGTGGGAAGAAGGACTTTTTACTTCGTTTTGCGGACGACATTTCCTTCAGAAGTTTTTATATAAAAACTCCAGTAGCCAGGTATTCCAGCCTCGAAGCTGAAATATTTTCTTTCGACAGGACTATCAGAGCGAGGGCGTAGGATCGTGCTCAAAGCCTTGGATTGATCCTTAGCATCCGAAAGCCAGAGCAAGAGGGAAGAAAGAGTTTTTCTTGCACAGATGAAATCCAAGAAAAAATGGCTGTAGAAGTAGGCTGGAGGGAAAGGCATTTTCGTCTGCACGCTAATTTTTAAAAAAAGCGAAGCGCTTTAAATGGCCATCACGTTCAGAACGTAACATCGTAGCAGAGTCATACCGTCCGGCATGTCATCCACGTAGGATCCACATGCACCAATCAGAAGAGGCGGTGCAGCCCACGTAGGCCTTGCTGCACCGGGGGCAGTGTACAAAGACTTTTCCTCTCCTGCTTCAGGTGATCCACCAGAACGTCGTCCTTGCTCTGACCGCTAGAAAGATAAAAGCCGAACACGCGGTTAGAAAGTGAGCACAAAAAATGCGCGGGCGAGAGAGATAGAGAGAGACCTCTTGATGGTGTTGAGAGGGTGCAAGAGCTTTCTTTTTCTTGATTGCCAAGGGAAGAGACACTGGTAAAGGGCCCTGGTGAATGAAAGTCGGCACCGCTGCGCTTCACTTCTCTGGGTGATTGAATGCCGAGTTGTTGCGGAACTTTAATTCGAAGCTTCAAAGAACCACCATAGCTATCAGCACCGTAGACTTTCTCTGTTCTGGGTGAATGAGTGCCAAGTCGTCGCGGACCCTTAGCATCGCTGCTCTCCTCTATTGGGTGAGTTGAAGCATAAATGTGATCGAAACTTCACTGGACGTTCTGGATTTCTTGGGCTATCATCGTCTCCCGGGCCTTGACGGGAAAAAGCTGCGCGACTTGCTGTGGAATAGGAACCAGGGGAAAACAATTCTTGACGGGAAGGAGACGCACGACTTCTTGCGTTCGGTGAGAATGGGCTGGTCTGACCGGCCGAATGGGCCGTCGGAGAGCCACCGGCCGGCGATCTTGAAGGTGAAGGTGGAGCAGAGTCTTTCTTCTCCATCAGGACTGGGGCCAAGAGGATTCCTCAAGAGAGAGAAAGAGAAAGAGGAGAGCAAAAGACAGAAGACGGAGAGAGAGAGAGAGTGGGAATCACCCTTGGCAATCCGAGGCTCATTTATGTGGAAAGTAGGCAACGCACCCCATATCTGGCTGTTCCAGCCTGCTGGGTTCTTTGACAATGCGTTACCGCTCTTGAAATCACGATCGAGGGGTTCCCTTGTCATATCACGAGCCCACACATGCAACGACGTAAGCTCGTTATTATGCAACGCTGCGTCACACCATCAAACGAGAGAAATCACCGCCCGTTTTGGGCAATGACAAGATTTTCCTTTATCATCTCCCTCTTGGAAACGTTGTTTTTGTTTCTCCTTAATTTACTGAGGTTCCTCGTTGGAACCCGGTCTTCAGTCCGTTCTCTTATTTTTATTGGCTCCGCAGTAATACACTAAAAGGGTTGGCCGAAGAAGATAAATAAAGGATTCGGTAACGTTAAGGGTGGGGCAGTACCTTAGGCTTTCGGCAGTAATATATTTGAATGCATTTTAGGCTTTCAGCAGCCCATGTTGGATAATTTTTCACAAACCAGTGAAAGCCTCTCCAGTTGGGCTTTCACCAATTTAGAGGGATATTTACATAAATCAAGAGATCTTTTGAAACTCTTCTTATTAGAAAATGATCAAAATATTAGATTTTTTTTAAAAAAAATTGAATGGAACCAACAACAGCAGTTTATACAAAAATATTGTCCAACATAATTACTCCGTAGCATTTCGATGGAATTGACGATCCATAAAATTAGTCGGTAAGCAATGACTTCTCTTTTTATGAAACTTTAATAGAATTTGTAAGTTGTATATTTACGAGATGCCTATTCACAAAAGAGTTTGGCTTTCAATTAAAGATTTATTATCTTCTACAAAATGGCCAACCAAAACCTAAGACTTGTAGCAAAATCGAAGAAAAAGATATATCGAAACTAATTTTAGAAAAGCATAGGATTAATTGTCAATATGATTTGCAGCGAAATCTGGTTGGAGAGAAGTGCAAAGACTTTAAAAAAAAAAAAAAAAATTCCTCCAGTAACTTAATTCTTCAAAAGGCTCGGCATCTATTTCTATCCCGATCTCATCTTTGCTCAAGCAATTTCGTAGAGTCGTAATCTTTTATTGTAGCTTCTTTCCCCCAATTTTTTTTGATTATAGTCTTCTTGTATTTATTTTCACCTTGCCTCTTCTTATATCCTCCCTCTACTATCTCCCTTTCATTATAATCTTCTTTCTTTTATTTTTCGTATGTACTTATAATACTATTGATAATTAAAGTATTAAAGCTTCTAATACTAGTGATGTCTTGCGTAATTAAAAAAAAACAAGTGTTATAAATTGGCACTTATGCTAAAGATATATCACCACTTTGCTTAAAAATTAGAGATTCTAGCTTCAAATCTTAAATAGTGCATTATCAAAATTTTGGGCTCATGTTTAAGATGATGGACTTGGATAATTAAAGTATGGATGTGTCTCCATCCCCTTCTCTTGAAAAAAAAATATTTATATATTCCTTCTTTACAAGACTTCTTTTTTTTTTTTTGCTAAGTTCTAACCTGACCACCTAAAGATACTAATTAACATATTTGGAAGTGGTTATTGTATGCTTTGTATACCATACTTGGTTAATATCTGGGATGTGTTTTATTTTAGCCTAACATTGAACACCGTGGACTAATTATGCAAGTACGGAAAACACTAAATGCCCATTGAGAAAAAAGAACTAATTATATCTCAAGCATTTACAACAATTATTCGGATGAATCATTAATTTTTGAGGATATCCGAATGGATCATTAATTTTTGAGGATATCCGAATGAAGCATTATAAGAGGGACTTTGGTGTACTTTGCAGAACTTGGGAAATGTTGCTCCCTTAGCTCCAACAAGGCAGAGGACCATTATTTTATGGGGCTGTAGCAGTTAGCTTTCTCTTGTGCTGTTCGAACTCAATCTTGTGCTGCACAATTGTCTTGTAAGTCTGCTGCTATCCTAGAAAAATGTTTTGTTGTCACTTGACGAATAATTAATCTTCTCCACCGCCACCTCTCAACCGCACCTCCACCGTCACCACCAACACCACCCATCACAACAGCAAAAAATAGCATAACTATATTTTTCTTAATTTCATTTCTATTGGAGTTGTCTCCATGATTAGGCTAACGTATTGGACCCCTTTAAACGTTGTTCTTTATATTCTGAATTTTAAAAATATTACGATTCATGTCCAGGCAGTTCATTAGGAAATTGAATCATGGTAAAATGTTTTAAGACATTAATTAAATAAAAATAATTTGCCTTGCAAATTTGAATGCATTTTAGGCTTTTAACAGTCCATGTTGGATAATCTTCCACAAACCAGTGAAAGCCTCTCTATTTGGGCTTTCACCAATTTAGAGGGATAATTACATAAATCAAGAGATCTTTTGAAACTCTTCTGCGTTCATATTAGAAAATGATCAAAATATTAGATTTTTTTTTTAAAAAAATATTGAATGGATCCAACATCAGCAGCATATACAAAAATATTGTGCAAAGACTTTTTTTTTAAAAAAAAAATTCCTCCAGTAGCTTAATTCTTCAAAAGGCTTGGCATCTATTTCTATCCCGATCTCATCTTTGCTCAAGCAATTTCGTAGAGTCGTTATCTTTTATTGTAGCTTTTTCCCCCAATCATTTTTTTGTTTATAGTCTTCTTGTATTTATTTTCACCTTGCCTCTTCTTATATCCTCCCTCTACTATCTCCCTTTCATTATAATCTTCTTTCTTTTATTTTTTGTATGTACATGTAATACTATTGATAATTAAAGTATTAAAGCTTCTAATACTAGTGATGTCTTGCGTAATTAAAAAAACAAGTGTTATATATTGGCACTTATGCTAAAGATATATCACCACTTTGCTTAAAAATTAGAGATTCTAGCTTCAAATCTTAAATAGTGCATTATCAAAATTTTGGGCTCATGTTTAAGATGATAGACTTGGATAATTAAAGTATGAATGTGTCTCCATCCCCTTATTAACATATTTGGAAGTGGTATAATGTTACCATTGTTTATTAGTCTAGAAATTAGAGGATTTTGGATCTCTAATTAGCCACCATATCTAACAGAAGACTAATATTTGGGATGTGTTTTATTTTAGCCTAACATTGAACACCGTAGACTAATTATGCAAGTATGGAAAACACTAAATGCCCATTGAGAAAAAAGAACTAATTATATCTTAAGCATTTACAACAATTATTCGGATGAATCATTAATTTTTTAGGATATCCGAATGAATCATTAATTTTAGACTATATATGGATGAAGCATTATATAAGTCCAATTTATGCATGCATTCATTTTTGAGGATCATATCTTCAGCAATATTGAAATATTTGGCAGTTGTTCAATTGCAAGCATTTAAATATAGCCAAATATAAAATTTGAATCGCCCCATGATTCCTTGATGTTTTTTTTTTATTTAACAAAAAAAGGAAGGTGGTGAGTATGTCAACATGACATCACCCAAGCGCCTAAAGATTCTGCGAGGTAGCTATGATAAAGGCTCCTTTGATACCTCATCTATCCCCTTTTTTTTATTTAACAAAAAAGGGAAGGTGGTGAGTATGTCAACATGACATCACCCAAGCGCCTAAAGATTCTGCGAGGTAGCTATGATCAAGGCTCCTTTGATACCTCATCTATCCCCAGTTTTCACAGTTAAACTGTGATTTAATCGACTCATCTGCGAAACGTTCATCCACCACATGAACGGGCTCCAAATACTTTATCCCATATGCAGAGCCTGGCCGCAGAGGCTGTCGTGCTCTGCTGGGGACATGGCTGAAACCCCTCGAGAGGCACATTCTGTGCCTGGCCTTCGACCTCGTCCCATACCATCCATATCTAATGCAAGGATTGCCACTCCTTGTGCTGTCTTTCTTTGTTGCCTTAAGGATGGATAAGACAACCTACCTGCTCTACTTGCCACCTTGAAGCTATTACTCAATGATAAGCGTTTTTTATGATAGAGCATCTTCATGAAAATCAAAGGACTGAGAGTGAGGCTGCGGACAGGCGGGCAATGGTAGTCTTATGGCACTTAGGTAGTGTTTGATAGAAAAAATATTATTCATGGATAACTGTACGGATAGAGTTTGTCCCTTGGCTATCCCTAGAGATATCACTTGGCTATCCCATTAATCATATCAAATGTAAAAAGGTAAATCCATAGGATAACTTTTTTTTACTCTTATTTGGAGGGATAACCAGCTATTCCTGCATTTTATAGGAAATAAATTCCCTTTGGTTAACTTTATTCCTATCTATCCCTTATAGTTATGGCTTTTGGGAATAAGAGAGGATATATCCCCTATTTCAAATACTACGTTAGGTAGTGTTTGATAGAAAAAATATTATCCATGGATAAGTGTACGGATAGAGTTTGTCCCTGGCTATCCCTAGGGATATCCCTTGGCTATCCCATTAATCATATCAAATGCAAAAAGGTAAATCCATAGGATAACTTTTTTTAACTCTTATTTGGAGGGATAACCAGCTATTCATACATTTTCTAGCAAATAAATTGAGGGGATATCCTATTGGTCTACTACCCTTTCTAAAAACAAAATGTCTCAAAAACTAAATATATTTATTTTGGTTGCAATACATAAGCTCGAATATAATATTAATAAAAAAAAATATTCTCACTCTGCCTTAGGGTTTGAAGTGGGCTCCATCTGGCATGCAACCTGTCAAATTGACCTGGCTTTAGATCAGATCAAAGGGTAGTTTAAGTTAATTTGGTTCATATTTGGGTCTAAAATTAGAGCTCAAACAAAGTTCAAATCAGGCTTGAGTCCTTGCTTAGATTGATCTAGACTTGGCTTAAATCTTTAGCTTAAGGAAGGTTAAAAGTATTGGTCTTTGATTAGGCCTGAATTTAACTCAGATGTAGGTCCAACCCTCAAAAGTGAGGGACCTTTTAAATTTTATACTAGATTTTTTATCTACTATGTAAGAATAACTTTCTTTGTTATGAAAAATTATCTTTTATTGAGAAACCCACTAATTTGAGATCTTCATCTTATTTCTAAGTAACTAAATGAAATCATTTTAAATATTATTTATTTTCCTGCAATCACTTAAAGATTGAAATTAACCTTGTTAACTTAATTTTTAGTCCAAACATATAGCGATGGGTTGGCTTGATTAGACTTTGAGCTGAATCTGGGCACAGGCTTGGATTAGCCTTGGATTCTGAAAGAAATTTTAGACTTGAGCCCAAATAAAATTCTAGAAAAAAAGAAAAAAAAAAGGCCAAGCTAATTTAAGGGCTTGACTCAATCCAACCAAGCCTACTTCTAACCCCCTATCTCAAGCCAAACCAATTTCCCTTGTATATTGGTGAACTGCAAATGATAGGCCAACCTCAACGATATACTAGTTTAATTTTTTATATGTCTGGAATAATTTTTTCTTCTTTCATTTTGTTGCTCAATAAACGTGTTTTCTGGTATATATGGAAATACCTATATTATGTATTAATGACTTGCACGTCCAGGCGCCCCAGCCACTCGTCCATACACAATGTTTATTTACTTATTGTTTAGCTATTATTGATTAATTGCATTGAAAAACTGCATTAACTCAATTATTATTATTATTATTTTTGAGACTATGACATGGATCTCAGGAATGCCATCAATACTCGCATCTTTTAAATTTGGACATATCCTTCCTCTTTCTATATGAACATTGTCCTCCAAGAGGTTTTCTTTTTAAAATTGGAAGGTCTCTCTCTCCACAATGCTGTGTACAGATGGTTTTTTCTAAGAGTTTTCACCATAATATATTTGGCCACTCTCTCTCCCTCTCTCTCTCCATAATGTTGTCTCCATGATATATCTGGTCAATCTCTCTCTCTCTCTTCGATAGGAGTGCTACTCATGATTATTCTATAGAATATGGTGCCGATTTGTTGTTTTTCCTCAACCTCCTTTCGTTTTCAGTCCCATTTTCTTAAGTTATTGTGGATTTTAGGGCAAAGCCGTCTTCTTATTGTTTTTGTGTTTATGAACTAATTGTTTTGTGTCTCATGATTTGGTCTTCCATGTACAAGTTCTTATGCTTCAGATGCTAAAAAGTTTATTAAATTAAAAGCCATCATCAATAGTCGCCTGGTCTAATCTTTTCTCAAAGCAAAATAGAACACATTAATTTAACCTATGAAGAAAATTTCAAGCCTAATATGATAATTCTCTACAATATTGGTGCAGTTATGATTTGGTGTACCTTCTACTTTTCTTTGGCTAATGTGAAATTTATTTAATTATCAAACATAACCCGATCTACGATTATTCTTATGATCCAACCAAGCTAAAGTACCCGGTTGAGTACAAAATTTTGAACCCGGTGAATTGCTCTGGTGGTTTTGAGAGGGCCATAAACTAATTATATAATTTGGCAATTTTAGCTGCAATCCTTGTACATACGTATTATATATGAATTGTGAAAAGGATTGGATTGCATTTTCGTTTCTGCTAATTCGATAAGAAAACTTCAGTGCACATGATTTGATTTTTAGAAATAATTTTTGAGATATCTTCGCTACTTTCTTTGACTACCAAAACACTTGCAATTGCACGCGTGCATTGCATGATTGAGAGAAAAAATAAATCTAAAAGTTAAAATTATATTTATATACTTGCAGTATCACCCTTAAAAATTGTGATCGAAATTAATTATTCATTCCTTTCTTTGTCTTAGAAGATAGGATTCGATCTGAATATGTAACCTTTTTAATACACTAGGATTTAGTTATGTATTGTAAAAGAGGTATTAAGACATTTTTTAAAGAATAAAGGATGTAGAATAAAATATTTCCTAAATTCAAATTAATGTTTTCCTACATGGCATAGATTAAGTTTTACATCATTGCTGTTTGTCCAAATATTTAGCCCCCTTTATCTGGCAACCAAAGGCTTAATTTAGGTTCAATTCTTAAATAGTGCATTGTCCGATATTTGAACCTGGATGGTTATAGTATCAATGGGGGTCTCCCTCCTTTTATCTCAAAAAAGCAAAAAAAAAGTTAAATAAGGTCAATAGGATTTTTAGTTACCATAACTATAAGAGAAGATAGAATTCATTTCAAGAAATGAGATAATGTTGCTTCTTTTCTATTGGTCTATTGTCCTTTCTAAAAGCAAAATGTCTCAAAAACTAAATATTTTTTTTTTTTGGCTGCAATACATAAGCTTGAATATAATATTAATAAAAAAATATATTCTCACTTTGCCTTAGGGTTTGAAGTGGGCTCCATCTGGCATGCAACCTGTCAAATTGACCTGGTTTTAGGTCAGATCAAAGGGTAGTCTAAGTTAATTTGGTTCATATTTGGGTCTAAAATTAGAGCTCAAACAAAGTTCAAATCAAGCTTGAGTCCTTGCTTAGATTGATCTAGACTTGGCTTAAATCTTTAGCTTAAGGAAGGTTAAAAGTATTGGTCTTTGATTATGCCTGAATTTAACTCAGATGTAGGTCCAACCCTCAAAAGTGAGGGACCTTTTAAATTATATACTAGATTTTTATCTACTATGTAAGAATAACTTTCTTTGTTATGAAAAATTATCTTTTATTGAGAACCCACTAATTCGAGATCTTCATCTTATTTCTAAGTAAACTAAATGAAATCATTTTAAATATTATTTATTTTCCTGCAAGCACTTAAAGATTGAAGCCCAGACAGTTGCGATCGGTCCAAGATCGCTGGCGATCCGATGGTTGCAATCGATCCAAGCCCTGATCCCGATCGGCCACGACTGATCTCGGACCGTTGCGATCGGTCCAATCGGCAACGATCCGACGTTTGCGATCGATCCAAGCCGTGATCCCGATCGGCCACGATCGATCTCGGACCGTGGCGATCGGTCCGATCGGCGACGATCCGACGGTTGCGATCGATCCAAGCCCTGATCCCGATCGGCCACGACCGATCCCGGACCATTGCGATCGGTCCAAGATCGCTGGCGATCCGACGATTGCAATCGATCCAAGCCTTGATCCCGATCGGCCATGACCGATCTCGGACCGTGGTGATCGGTCCGATCGGCGACGATCCGACGGTTGCGATCGATCCAAGCCCTGATCCCGATCGCCACGACCGATCTCGGACCGTTGCGATCGGTCCAAGATCGCTGGCGATCCGACGGTTGCAATCGATCCAGCCCTGATCCCGATCGGCCACGACTGATCTCGGACCGTTGCGATCGGTCCGATCGGCAACGATCCGAAGTTTGCGATCGATCCAAACCGTGATCCCGATCGGCCACGACCGATCTCGGACCGTGGCGATCGGTCCGATCGGTGACAATCCGACGATTGCGATCGATCCAAGCCTTGATCCCGATCGGCCACGATCGATCTCGGACCGTGGCGATCGGTCCGATCGGCGATGATCCGACGGTTGCGATCGATCCAAGCCCTGATCCCTATCGGCCACGAACGATCCCGGACCGTTTGATCGGTCCAAGATCGCTGGCGATCCGACGGTTGCAATCAATCCAAGCCCTGATCCCGATCGGCCACGATTGATCTCGGACCGTGGCGATCGGTCCGATCGGCAACGATCCGACATTTGCGATCAATCCAAGCCCTGATCCCGATCGGCCACGACCGATCTCGGACCGTGGTGATCGGTCCGATCGACGACGATCCGACGGTTGCGATCGATCCAAGCCCTAATCCCGATCGGCCACGACCGATCCAGACCGTTGCGATCGGTCCAAGATCGGCAACGATCCGACGGTTGCAATCGATCCAAGCCATGATCCCGATCGGCCACGACCGATCTCGGACCGTGGCGATCGGTCCGATCGGTGACGATCCAACGGTTGCGATCGATCCAAGCCCTCATCCCGATCGGCCTTGACCGATTCCAGATCGATGCGATCGGTCCGACATCGCTGGCGATCCGACGTTTGCGATCGATCCAAGCCGTGATCCCGATCGGCCACGACCGATCTCGGACCGTGGCGATCGGTCCGATCGGCGACGATCCGATGGTTGCGATCGATCCAAGCCCTGATTCCAATCGACCACGACTGATCTCGGACCATGGTGATCGGTCTGATCGGCAACGATCCGACATTTGCGATCAATCCAAGCCCTGATCCCGATCGGCCATGACCGATCTCGGACCGTGGCGATCGGTCCGATCGGTGACGATCCGACGGTTGCGATCGATCCAAGCCCTGATCCCGATCGGCCACGACCGATCTCGGACCGTTGCGATCGGTCCAAGATCAGCGACGATCCGACGGTTGCGATCGATCCAAGCCGTGATCCCGATCGGCCACGACCGATCTCGGACCGTGGCGATCGGTCCGATCGGTGATGATCCAACGGTTGCGATCGATCCAAGCCCTCATCCCGATCAGCCTTGACCGATTCCAGACCGATGTGATCGGTCTGACATCGCTGGTGATCCGACGTTTGTGATCGATCCAAGCCGTGATCCCGATCGGCCACGACCGATCTCGGACCGTGGCGATCGGTCCGATCGGCGACGATCCGACGGTTGCGATCGATCCAAGCCCTGATCCCGATCGGCCACGATCGATTCCGGACCGTTGCGATCGGTCCAAGATCGGCGACGATCCGACGGTTGCGATCGATCCAAGCCGTGATCCCGATCGGCCACGACCGATCTCGAACCGTGGCGATCGGTCCGATCGGTGACGATCCAACGGTTGCGATCGATCCAAGCCCTCATCCCGATCGGCCTTGACCGATTCCAGACCGATGCGATCGGTCCGACATCGCTAGCGATCCGACGTTTGCGATCGATCCAAGCCGTGATCCCGATCGGCCACGACCGATCTCGGACCGTGGCGATCGGTCCGATCGGCGACAATCCGACGGTTGCGATCGATCCAAGCCCTGATCCCGATCGGCCACGACCGATCCCGGACCGTTGCGATCGGTCCAAGATCGATGACGATCGACGGTTGCGATCGATCCAAGCCGTGATCCCGATCGGCCACGATCGATCTCGGACCGTGGCGATCGGTCCGATCGGTGATGATCCAACGGTTGCGATCGATCCAAGCCCTCATCCCGATCGGCCTTGACCGATTCCAAACCGATGCGATCGGTCCGACATCGCTGGCGATCCGACGGTTCCAATCGATCCAAGCCGTAATCCCGATCGGCCACGATCGATCTCGAACCGTGGCGATCGGTCCGATCGGCAACTATCCGAGGGTTGCGATCGATCCAAGCCTTATTCCGATCGGCCACGATCGATTTTGAACCGATCGCTATTTAACATAATTAATTTTTTAAATATATTACGACGCAAAGGTAGCATGGTAATTTTTAATATGATAATTATATTATAAAAAATTAATTTAATTATATAATTACGACGCAACAAGTGTGTCGCTATATTAAAACATAATTTTCTTAATTAATTTTTTGGTTCATTACGTCGCTAATGCATCGCTATTTAACATAATTAATTTTTAAAAACATTGCAACGCACTGTGTTACGTCGCAATTATTTTCTCATATTTATACTTTATAAAATTTAATTTTATTTAAAATAATTGTGACGCATTTATTGTGTCGCTAAATTAAAAAATAATTTTAATTTATTTTCTGGTTTATTGCGTCGCTAATGCGTCGCTATTTAAAATATTTAATTTTTTCAAAACATTGCGACGCACTAAATGCGTCGCAATATTTTTTAAATATTATACTTTAAAAAATTTAATTTCATTTAAATTATTTGCGACGCAATTGGTGCGTCGCTAAATTAAAAATAATTTTCTAATTTTCTGGTTTATTGCATCGCTAATGCGCCGCTATTTAATATATTTAATTCTTTTAAAAACATTGCGACACACTGTGTTGCATCACAATATTTTTTTCCGATATTTAAATTTCATAAAATTAAGTTCATTAAAATTATTTGCGACGCAATTGGTGCATCGCTAAATTAAAAATAATTTCTCTAATTTTCTGTTTTATTGCGTCACTATTTAACATATTTAATTCTGTTCAAAACATTGCGACGCACTGAGTTGCATCGCAATATTTTTTTTGATATTTAAATTTTATAAAAAAATTAATTTAAAATTTTGCGACACATTATTTGCATCGCAATATTAAAATATTAATTTTTTTGATTTTCTGGTTAATTGAGTCGCTAATGCATCGCTAATTGCGTCGCAATATTTTGTTGCCACAGAGGCATCGCAAAGTGGTCGTAATTAGCGATGCATAATTGCGTCACTAAACTTGCGTCGCTATTTCAGTATTTTCTTGTAGTGATAAGCATATAGAACGGAACATGCTTGAAGATTTTATGTAATAAATTAGAAAGTAAATTTAAACAAATATAAATTGTTGTTGCCAGATCTTCGTCCTTGAACGTTCGCAAGCATCCGGCCACCTCCTCCAGCGAGCTCGGGATCCTTCGGCGAGCTCCTCATGGCTGGAAGCCTACAAAAAGTTCCGAGGACCGGAGATTTTGGTGATGACCTTCCGATGCTTAAGTCAGTGCTCTGGGTAACAGCCGTGAGCTTGAAGAAGCTCGAAAGAGAGAAGAAGAGAGAGACTTAGAGCCATACTCTCTATGAGCAAGAATGAGCATTTAGGAGTGTAATAAGTTCGTTGCCTGGTCGGGGGGGCCCTCTTACCCATTTTATAGATGCTTAGAGTTTCTGGTTTGAGTAGTTGAGGCCTCATAATGATGACTTTGGTGGGTAAAGTATCAGAGTTGATGTCTATGAGGGTTGGGGTGCTGCCATTTGTCAGAGCCTTTAAGGTGATGGCACCAATGATAGAGCTTGCTTCCTTCTTTTATATGTCAGGGCTGCAGGCCAAGTCCCGTCAGAGTGGGTGGCTGCAGCTGATTGGTGGGTCAAGTTCCGTCAGAGGTGGGTGGCCACTTGATTATCCTGTATGCTTCCCTATGTGTATACGGACAGTGGTGGAGCCAGGCATGTGGCCCCACGTATGTAGATTCTTATGCTTGTGAGCCTCCTTGCTTGTCTAGAATCGGGTCGTCATGGTCTAGAATGGGATAGCTAGGAGCTATCGAAGACGAAAGCTGGAAAAGGCCGGGACGAGCCGAGCTGGAGTGCCGAGGCAAGACATCCATGGCCGAGAAGGAGCTAGAAGCCGGGATGAAGTCGGAGGCCGAGGCGAGACGTCTATGGCCGGGAAGGAGCTAGAAGCCGGGACGAAGCTAGAGGCCGCTGAGGGAGCTTGGGGCTGAGCCGGGACAAAGTTGTCATGCCTCGGTGAGGAGACGTAGGAAGCAGGGTGGTCCAAGCGATGGCATCTAGCCTCTGTGCTGGTCTGGGCCCATCTGGAGATGCTTGGCCTTGAGCTGATGACCTTGTCAAGCTCATTTTATGGCTATGTGCATGTCCTTTATCGTCCCACCATGATGTTACCCATCATCCAGTCGGAGCCGAGATAGAGAGCTTGGAGCAGAGCCCTGGATAAAGCCATCCATGGCCAAGAGCGGAGTCAGAGAGGCTATCCGGCATGGTGCTGGGAGGCCAGGAAGAAGCCGAGAGGCTAGGACAAAGTCATCCAGAGGCAGCTGGAGGCCACCGAGGACTTCTTTGAGATGTGGAGTTTTCTTGGCTTCATTACACCATCCTTTCTCATGCAAGGGTGTCGGGGCCAACGTAGCAGCCATAAATGTGAAGGAAATAAGGCATTAAATTCCTTAGAGCAGGTGGATTCATGTGGCCTTTATGAGACCATAAATACTTTGGTGCGAAAGATATAACGTGGCTGTGGAAGCTGAGCCGGAGTGCTGGGGTGAAGCGAGACGGGACGTTCGTGACCGATCTGAAACGGACGTTCGCAACCCCTTAAAAGTTTTAGGCCGACTTGGATGAGGCGGACAGGATGAGGCCGGGACGAGGCACTTCTTCTTCTCTTTGCCTCCGTGGTGCTTCATTCCATTAAATGCTCTCCAAGTCATTATGACCTGCATCATTCAATGCTACTTGACTATCGGTTATTAATGACGGAAGGTGGACCTTAAGAGAACCTTTTGTTCTCTTTCTTCGTTATAACGAGATACTTGTTGCAATCGGAGCAATGCCATGGAAGAAATATTTAATGCCCACCGTGCCCTTTGAAAAGAAAGCCAAGTAGAACAGTGAGACCACCTAGGAATTAAGCCGTTCAAGAAGGCCGCCGAGGATGGTCGCCTAGGAATTAAGCCGTTCAGGAAGGCCGCCGAGGATGGCTGCTTAGAAAAATTGTCTGGAAATTGCTATTTTGAGAGGATGCCATCTAAAAATTGTTGTCTTTATTGCCCATGGGGTCAATTAGCCCCATCAAATGCCCCCCCACACTCCTTGAGCTTGTGGGCTCTGTAACCGCAAAGCTAAAGGAGTGTAGAACTTTAAGAAAATTTGGAGGTAAATTAATTACCTTGCGCCCGCCATTCAAAACAGCATACAACAATTTTTGGGGGGATGCTCGTCAATTAGCTACTGAGGGAAAGAAATAATGCCGCCGAGGCATAGATAAAGCCGATGAGGCCGTGATAACGCCACTGAGGTAGAGATAAAGCCGTTGAGGTTGCAATAATGCGTTGAGATAGAGATAAAGCCGATGAGGCCACAATAATGCCGCTGAGGCTGAGATAAAGCCAATGAGGCCGTAATAATGCCACTGAGGCAGAGATAAGCCAATGAGGCTGCAATAATGCCGCTGAGGCTGAGATAAAGCCGTTGAGGCTGCAATAATGCTGCTGAGGCTGAGATAAAGCCATTGAGGCTGCGATAACGTTGCTGAGGCATAGATAAAGCCATTGATGCTACAATAATACCGTTGAGGCAGAGATAAACCCGCTAAGGCTGTAATAATGCCACAGAGATAAAGCTATTGAGGCTGCAATAATGCCGCTGAGGCAAAGATAAAGCCATTGAGGCTGTAATAATGCCGCTGAGACATAGATAAAGTCGATGAGGCTGCAATAATACCGCTGAAACAGAGATAAAATTGTCGAAGCACAAATAGAGCTGTGGAGGCTAAAATAAAATTGCCTCGAGTGTTTGTGTGCCGGTCTGGGAGGTGGCTTGAGCGGGTACGAGCTGTTAGGGACTTGAACCAACTCGGGAGCGTATCGTAGCCAGACCGAGTGGTGTCCTGTTAGCCACGATGTTGTCGAGCTCCTCCGGAACCGTCTCGAGTGTAACCATCTCAAGGGTTTCATGGCTGGCCCAAGGGATGACTCAAGGTCACTGGAACTACAGGTCTTGAACTGCGGTGGGGGTTTTGCAGCCAGCCCGGGGGTGACCTTATAATCGCATGACCGTTGAGAGCCCTTTGAAAGGTTAATTTTATCGGGTTTCCTATAATGCATTTAGACAGTAATGAAAAGAAACTTTTTCTTAAAGTGTAGTGTACTTAGCTTTTCGTAGCTATTTGCCTTTGCGTTGTGTTTGATGTCGACATCAATTATAGGCTTAAGAGCTTTTTCTTTAAAGAAATTGATCTCCTTCTGCTGATTTAATGACCTGCCCCCCCTAGGAAACTATGTTGATTGAAGGTGGGGGTACCAGTGCTAAAATCCGAGGGCAGCTGGAATGGAATCCGCAGAAGGTCTTGGGCTCGGATTGGCTCTGGGTGCAGCAGAGAGAAAAAGAAAGGGGGAGAGAGGGAAACGATGGAGTCAATAGTCAAAGCCCTTTGTCCTCATCTTCCACCTTGCATTAATAGCGTAAGCACGTCTCGGCTTATCACCACCAGGAATAAGAATTCCTATAAATACTTGAGGTGACTAGGAGTTAGGATTTGGGTGGCAACTAGTGGCGCTCTTGCTGGCTAACGAGCCTTAGCCTTAAATTGCCGATGAACTTCAGTTTGAGGTTGCTCTTGCTCCTGAGCTTGTTGCCACGCGGCCATGGAATATCGTTCCCATAGCTTTTGAACAACTATCGTTAATGCTTGGATCTGCAGGGTGAGGGTGGCATGGTGCTTTGCCTGAATGGCCCGAGATAGTGGTGATGATGGAGCAGAGAGTCGGCCTCCTGTTGCTCAGCTCGTTGAGGGTGCCCCTAGCATAACTAGTGAAAGCTTTCATTGTTGTCGTAGAGGGAGTGGGAGCTTGTAGCTTAGTGTCACAGAACTCTGCTTTCTCCCCCTACCTGGCGCGCCAATCAGTTGTTGCCAGATCACCCCCCTCGAACGTCCATGGGCGTCCGACCGCCTCCTTCAACGAGCCCGGGATCCTTGGCGAGCTCCTCATGGCTAGGAGCATGCAAAAAGTCCTGAGGATCAAAGATTCCAGCGGGGACCCTTCGATGCTCAAGTCAGTGCTCTAGGCAACAGCCATGAGCTTGAAGAAGCTCAAAAGAGAGAAGAAGAGAGAGGCTTAGAGCCATACTCTCTATGAGCAGGAATAAGAGTTTAGGAGTGTAATGAGTTCGTTACCTGGTCGGGGGTCCCTCTTACCCATTTTATAGATGCTTAGAGTTTCTAGTTTGAGTGGTTGAGGCCTCATAATGATGACTTTGGTGGGTGAAGTGTCAGAGCTGATGTCTGTGAGGTTTGGGGTGCTACCACTTATCAGAGCCTTTAAGGTGATGGCAGCAATGATAGAGCTTACTTCCTTCTTTTATATGTCAGGACTGCAGGCCAAGTCCCGTCAGAGTGGGTGGCTGTAGCTGGTTGGTGGGTCAAGTTTCATCAGAGATGGGTGGCCACTTGATTATCCTGTATGCTTCCCTATGCATATACGGACAGTGGTAGAGCTAGGCATGTGGGCCCCACGTATGTAGATTCTTATGCTTGTGAGCCTCCTTGCTTGTCTAGAATCGAGTCACCGTGGTCTAGAATGGAACAGCTAGGAGCCGTCGAGGATGAAATCTGGAAAAGACCAGGACGAGCCGAGCTAGAGTGCCAAGGCGAGACGTCCATGGCCGAGAAGGAGCTAGAAGCCGGGACAAAGCTGGAGGCCGCCGAGGGAGCTTGGGGCCAAGCAGAGACAAAGCCGTCATGCCTCGGTGAGGAGACGTAGGAAGCATGGTGGTCTAAGCGATGGCATCTAGCCTCTGTGCTGGTCTGGGCCCATCTGGAGATGCTTGGCCTTGAGCTGATGACCTTGCCAAGCTCATTTTATGGCTACATGCATGTCCTTTGTCGTCCCACCATGATGTTGCGCATCGTCCAGTCGGAGCCGGGATAGAGAGCTTGGAGCAGAGCCACGGATGATGCCATCCATGGCCAAGAGCAGAGTCAGAGAGGCTGTCCGGCATGGTACTTGAAGGCCGGGAAGAAGCCGAGTGGCTGGGACAAAGTCATCCGGAGGTAGCTGGAGGCCGCGAGGACTTATGTGAGACGTGGAGTCATCTCGCTTCATTACGCCATCCTTTCTCATGCAAGGGTGTTGTGGCAGCCATAAATGCCTTAATGAAATAAGGCATTAAATGCCTTAGAGCAGATGGATGTGCGTGGCCTTTATGAGGCCATAAATGCTTTGGTGCGAAAGATATAACGGCTGTAGGAAGAAGCGGGACGGGACGTCTCCGCAAACCGAGCTATCCTAAGCCTCGGCCCGATCGAGGTATTCAAGCCGAGCTGTCCTAAGCGTCGGCCCGATCGAGGTATTCAAGCACCTCTGCGGAATCAAGCATGTGAGAGTTCAAATCTGTAATAGCTGAATAAGATTCCAGATGGAGAATCATGCAAGCAATACCAGAGGTGGCCTAAGGCCTATAGAAGTGGCCTAGGGTCTACAAATCGTTGAATCTCAAAGCATCAACCAACTCTCCTAGCCGTCGATCCCCTAGCTAACTAGATACGGATCCTACCGGCCTCGTAACAAACTCGATTCGAATCCGATTTGAATCTTAACGGTTTTCAGACCCCTTATTGCATGCCCAAGGAATCAGGTGATCACCTATAATACCCCAGTCCTGAAGCTTCTCAGATATGCGCTCTCACTGACACTCGGACTAAGAACTCCATTGAAGCTCGAACAGAGCTCTAAGTTTTCAGAAGACCATCCATCTAGAGGGACTCTTCTGCGTGAGTCTTCTCCCCATATCTGCTTGCTGTGAATCTTCATTGACTTGGACGACGAAGGGTCTTCTGCAGAGGACTACCCCAAAACACCCTCTACGTGAGGACTATTTTGCAGATTCCACCCTGAGCGATAGACTAGCGTCTGGATTCGGAGCCAAGCTGCACCCGAATCGGAGAACGAATTTCCATAGCAACATGTCATAATATGATTCTTTGGCCAGACCAATGGTGTTTCGCATATATTTTAAAATAACCACGCTATAACCCAAATTCTAAGTATATTTGTCATATATAATTTTGATTTAACTGTTGAACTAAAAATAATTACATACTTCTTTCATAACCACCCTCTTGAGCTATCGTAATGTGGGCTATTGCACCAAAGAAAGTAGAATTGTGGGAGGTAATTGACCAGAAAATCACAAAAGAATATGACGTCGTCCAAGTAACTTTTAAGAAGAAAAAAGAATAGACGACAATTATATCCAGCAGCCGGACAAGCAAACTTTGAGATAAGAAACTTCTATTCCCGGCCAAATCTTGGTGCCTCTTGATCCAAGATCCTAAGAACACCAGCTCCTACCATTCGTTCTCAATTATTGGGTCTCTAAACCTAACCTTCTTTCCGAGCTCCTGGG
Source organism: Calamus simplicifolius (assembly GCA_900491605.1). Classification (NCBI taxonomy): domain Eukaryota; kingdom Viridiplantae; phylum Streptophyta; class Magnoliopsida; order Arecales; family Arecaceae; genus Calamus; species Calamus simplicifolius. The sequence continues at coordinate 761,889 of UESW01003981.1, read as the reverse complement.
CCAAAGTTTCAGTAGCTCCTGGGCCAGCAATGGTTCACTCGGCCCTGACACCCACCGGCCCACCGCTGCTAGTCCCATCGTCCCAAGCCAAGACTCGTTTGGTCCTCGACGTTGACCATCTCCTGCTTCAGGTGATCCACCAGAACGTCGTCCTTGCTCTGGCCGCTAGAAAGATAAAAGCCGAACACGCGGTTAGAAAGTGAGCACAAAAATGCGCGGGCGAGAGAGATAGAGAGAGACCTCTTGATGGTGCTGAGAGGGTGCAGAGCTTTCTTTTTCTTGATTGCCAAGGGAAGAGACACTGGTAAAGGGCCCTGGTGAATGAAAGTCGGCACCGCTGCGCTTCACTTCTCTGGGTGATTGAATGCCGAGTTGTTGCGGAACTTTAATTCGAAGCTTCAAAGAACCACCATAGCTATCAGCACCGTAGACTTTCTCTGTTCTGGGTGAATGAGTGCCAAGTCGTCGCGGACCCTTAGCATCGCTGCTCTCCTCTATTGGGTGAGTTGAAGCATAAATGTGATCGAAACTTCACTGGACGTTCTGGATTTCTTGGGCTATCATCGTCTCCCGGGCCTTGACGGGAAAAAGCTGCGCGACTTGCTGTGGAATAGGAACCAGGGGAAAACAATTCTTGACGGGAAGGAGACGCACGACTTCTTGTGTTCGGTGAGAATGGGCTGGTCTGACCGGCCGAATGGGCCGTCGGAGAGCCACCGGCCGGCGATCTTGAAGGTGAAGGTGGAGCAGAGTCTTTCTTCTCCATCAGGACTGGGGCCAAGAGGATTCCTCAAGAGAGAGAAAGAGAAAGAGGAGAGCAAAAGACAGAAGACGGAGAGAGAGAGAGTGGGAATCACCCTTGGCAATCCGAGGCTCATTTATGTGGAAAGTAGGCAACGCACCCCATATCTGGCTGTTCCAGCCTGCTGGGTTCTTTGACAATGCGTTACCGCTCTTGAAATCACGATCGAGGGGTTCCCTTGTCATATCACGAGCCCACACATGCAACGACGTAAGCTCGTTATTATGCAACGCTGCGTCACACCATCAAACGAGAGAAATCACCGCCCGTTTTGGGCAATGACAAGATTTTCCTTTATCATCTCCCTCTTGGAAACGTTGTTTTTGTTTCTCCTTAATTTACTGAGGTTCCTCGTTGGAACCCGGTGTAATATACTAAAAGGGTTGGCCGAAGAAGATAAATAAAGGATTCGGTAATGTTAAGGATGGGGCAGTACCTTAGGCTTTCGGCAGTAATATATTTGAATGCATTTTAGGCTTTCAGCAGCCCATGTTGGATAATTTTTCACAAACCAGTGAAAGCATCTCCAGTTGGGCTTTCACCAATTTAGAGGATATTTACATAAATCAAGAGATCTTTTGAAACTCTTCTGCCTTCGTATCAGAAAATGATCAAAATATTAGATTTTTTTTTAAAAAAATTAAATGGAACCAACAACAGCAGCTTATACAAAAATATTGTCCAGCATAATTACTCCGTAGCATTTCGATGAATTGACGATCCATAAAATTAATCGGTAAGCAATTACTTCTCTTTTTATGGAACTTTAATAGAATTTGTAAGTTGTATATTTACGAGATGCCTATTGGCAAAAAGAGTTTGGCTTTCAATTAAAGATTTATTATCTTCTACAAAATGGCCAACCAAAACCTAAGACTTGTAGCAAAATCGAAGAAAAGATATATCGAAACTAATTTTAGAAAAGCATAGGATTAATTGTCAATATGATTTGCAATGAAATCTGGTTGGAGAGAAGTGCAAAGACTTTTTTTTTAAAAAAAAAATTCCTCCAGTAACTTAATTCTTCAAAAGGCTCGGCATCTATTTCTATCCCGATCTCATCTTTGCTCAAGCAATTTCGTAGAGTCGTAATCTTTTATTGTAGCTTCTTTCCCCCAATTATTTTTTTGATTATAGTCTTCTTGTATTTATTTTCACCTTGCCTCTTCTTATATCCTCCCTCTACTATCTCCCTTTCATTATAATCTTCTTTCTGTTATTTTTCGTATGTACTTATAATACTATTGATAATTAAAGTATTAAAGCTTCTAATACTAGTGATGTCTTGCATAATTAAAAAAACAAGTGTTATAAATTGGCGCTTATGCTAAAGATATATCACCACTTTGCTTAAAAATTAGAGATTCTAGCTTCAAACTTAAATAGTGCATTATCAAAATTTTGGGCTCATGTTTAAGATGATGGACTTGGATAATTAAAGTATGAATGTGTCTCCATCCCCTTCTCTTGAAAAAAAATATTTATATATTTCCTTCTTACAAGACTTCTATTTTTTTTTTTGCAAGGTTCTAACCTGACCACCTAAAGATACTAATTAACATATTTGGAAGTGGTTATTGTATGCTTTGTATACCATATTTGAGTGCTCTCTATATCTAACAGAAGACTAATATCTGGGATGTGTTTTATTTTAGCCTAACATTGAACACCGTAGACTAATTATGCAAGTATGGAAAACACTAAATGCCCATTGAGAAAAAAGAACTAATTATATCTCAAGCATTTACAACAATTATTCGGATGAATCATTAATTTTTGAGGTTATCTGAATGATCATTAATTTTTGAGGATATCCGAATGAAGCATTATAAGAGGGACTTTGGTGTACTTTGCAGAACTTGGGAAATGTTGCTCCCTTAGCTCCAACAAGGCAGAGGACCATTATTTTATGGGGTTGTAGCAGTTAGCTTTCTCTTGTGCTGTTCCAACTCAATCTTGTGTTGCACAATTGTCTTGTAAGTCTGCTGCTATCCTAAAAAAATGTTTTGTTGTCGCCTGACAAATAATGCATGTTAATCTTCTCCACCGCCACCTCTCAACCGCACCTCCACCGTCACCACCAACACCACCCATCATAACAGCAAAAAATACATTGATGACGCCAAGTCACCTTCTTCAAACGTTGAGAAAGACGGACGTCCTTCTCTCTGGACCCCTGCAAGAAAAGTCCCCGGAGACCGGATGTTCTGGTGGGGACCCTCCGACGCTTAAGTCAGTTACTTGGGATCAGACAAGAACTGCTCAGCGGAAGGGAGCTGAGATAGTTAGGGTTTTGATAGGAGGAAGAAAGCTAGAAAACCCGAGTTCGGATCCTTACTTACTGTGCGGGCGCATATTTTTATACCTGTCCGAATATCCCATTTTACTGTTCCGAAAGATTGCTGTCGTACCATCACTGTGCGTGCCGAGGGCATCCCGCACTATCTGTCAACATGGCATTACATGTGTCTCGCAGCCGCGGTTGTATTTGGTGCGCGCCGTTGCTTGACATGACCGCGAACAGTGGCAAGGGCGGTGAATCGTACGCCATAACGAAGCACAGTCACGCACAGGAACATGTAGTGCACCATACGTCGTTATGAGGCATGGCCCTTCGTAACGGGGCGCAATCACACACTGGAACATGCAGTGCACCATACGTTGTTATAAGGTATGGTCGCAAGCAATCACGGGCGCACGGAGAATCACATGGACGCGCCAGGTGGCCCGGAGCTGTCATTTGGTTCGAAAGCTGGTCCGCGTGCTAATTGCTGATGATGCCCGTGCACCTCGAGACTGGATGGGGTTCTAGGGGTGAGATATGGTGATCTCACCCCGAGACCGGAGGGGGTCCTGGGGGTGAGATGGTGCTGGTGCACCCCGAGACCGGAGGGGGGTCTCGGGGTCGAGATATGGTGATCCCACCCCGAGACCGGAAGGGGTCTCGGGGGTGAGATGATGCTAGTGTACCCCAGGACCGGAGGGGGGTCCCAGGGTCGAGCTATGGTGATCCCACCCCGAGACCGGAGGGGGTCTCGGGGGTGAGATGATGCTGGTGTACCCCAGGACCGAAGGGGGTCCCAGGGTCGAGATATGGTGATCCCACCCGAGACCGAGGGGGTCTCGGGGGTGAGATAATGCTGGTGCACCCCGAGACCAGAGGGGGGTCCCGGGGTCGAGATATGGTGATCCCACCCCGAGACCGAAAGGGGTCTCGGGGGTGAGATGATGCTGGTGTACCCCAAGACCGGAGGGGGGTCCCGGGTCGAGCTATGGTGATCCCACCCTAAGACCGGAGGGGGTCTCGGGGGTGAGATGATGCTGGTGTACCCCGGGACCGGAGGGGGGTCCGGGGTCGAGATATGGTGATCCCACCCCGAGACCGAAGGGGGTCTCAGGGGTGAGATGATGCTGGTGTACCCCGGGACCGGAGGGGGGTCCCGGGGTCGAGATATGGTGATCCTACCCCGAGACCGGAGGGGGTCTCGGGGATGAGATAATGCTGGTGCACCTCGAGACCAGAGGGAGGTCCCGGGGTCGAGATATGGTGATCCCACCCAGAGACCGGAAGGGGTCTCGGAGGTGAGATGATGTTGGTGTACCCCGGGACCGGAGGGGGTCCTGGGGTCGAGCTATGGTGATCCCACCCCGAGACCGGGGGGATCTTGGGGGTGAGATGATGCTGCTGTACCCCGGGACCGGAGGGGGATCCTGGGGTCGAGATATGGTGATCCCACCCCGAGACCAGAGGGGTCTCGGGGTGAGATAATGCTAGTGCACCCCGAGACCGGAGGGGGGTCCCGGGGTCGAGATATGGTGATCTCACCTCGAGACCGGAGGGGTCTCGGGGTGAGATGATACTGGTGTACCCCGGGACCGGAGGGGGGTCTCGGGGTTGAGATATGGTGATCCCACCCCGAGACCGGAGGTGGTCTCGGGGTGAGATGATGCTGGTGTACCCCGGGACCGGAGGGGGGTCCTGGGGTCGAGATATGGTGATCCCACCCCTAGGCCGGAGGGGGTCTCGGGGTGAGATGATGCTGGTATACCCCGGGACCGGAGGGGGGTTCCGAGGTTGAGATATGGTGATCCCACCCGAGACCGGAGGGAGTCTCGGGGGTGACATGATGCTGGTGTACCCCAGACCGGAGGGGGGTCCCGTGGTCGAGATATGGTGATCCCACCCCAAGACCGGAGGGGGTCTCGGGGTCGAGAGATGGTGATCTCCGTTAGCTACTGCTACCTTCTATTCTAACGATGCTGATCAGCCATATCAGATGCCCCCTCACCCCTGAGGCAAAGCGGGTCCCACTGACGAGGCGAAAGGGGTGTTCTCCTCCACGTGGCTGATCCCTGTCCACATCTTTATGTAGGTGACATGGGGAATGTGAAGAGACGGCCACTTCCATACACTATGCCCGCCATGATCAACCTCGAGGCAAGGTTATCTCTTCGAAGTTCGCGTGAAAAGTTGCATCATCATTACCTCTCATAGCGGCGACGTCAGTGGGGTCCCGTCATTGGCCGGAGGTGTTCCGTATCACGCGCTAGGGAACCATCGAGGCGACCCATCCTATGGTGGGGATCCACGTGGCTGACGAGATGAGGCGGAACGATTTGAAAACCCAATAAAACCATATGAGGGGTTGAATCTGGCCATATCGCTTCCGCTATCATCTTCCTCTGTGCCTATGCTCTGATCTCCCCTGCAACCCAAGAGCTTGTGCTTGGCTTCAGGTCAGTTCTTTGTCCATTTCAGACTTCTCCATCCCTTCTTTTGCTCATGAGCTCTCCATCCTGGACCTCGGAGGGCGATTCAGAGAATCATCCTCCCTCTGAGAGGCACTGTACCTCTCCCGCACCTTCTTCTCCTCCGCTTGAGTGGTCCACTGATTCAGGGGACCGCATCCCACTGGCCCGATGATGGGTCACTGGTGGAGCCCCATCGAGGAGCCGCCGGTCGGAGGCCAGCACCTCCTCATGGGTGGAGGGGTCCCTGGAGGGGACTGCCTCCATGGTAACAGGTCTGGATTTGGCAAAAATCTGGGCCCATTACCAGATCCCCCGGGACGTTGAGCTCTTTCTGCCGACTCTCGATGATAGGGTCATCTCTTCCTGACCCGGTCGGGTAGCCCTATATGAGATTTGCCTGAAGGCAGGTCTCCGTCTGCCCTTTCCACCCTTTTTCATCAATATTCTTGACTACTACTCCTTGACTCCATCCCAACTGGTCCCGAACTCCTATCGTGTCATCAGCGCCTTTGTCATTCTCTGCCATCATCTCGGTATTACCCCTCGAATTTCTCTTTTCCAATCCTTCTATATCCTCCGGTCCCAGAAGGGTTGGTGGCTGTTCCAGCCCCGACCCAATCGGGTCCTCAAACTTTTTCTTCCTTCTTCAATCAAGGGATGGAAATCCCGATTCTTTTTTGCTGACCTTGACCAAGTTAGGCCCAGGTGGGGAGATCCCGACCTCCGAGGGAACGCGAACTCCACCATCCATCCTGGGGATCGGGAGGCATCGGGTCAATTGCTAGCTGCCGAGATCCATTGGTACACCTTGCTCTTGACAGAAGATAATCTCGAATCGGCGGGTTTCATCTCCCACTGGGGTAAGCCATTTCCACCCTTAGCCAAAAATTTTGCCTGCTTCTCCTCCTCTCCTTTTTTTTTGACTTTGACTGATGTCGCGCAGCTATAAAGATACCGACAGAGAGGCTCATGAGGGCCGTCTCTAAAAAGAGGGCCTGGGAGGGGCCACCTGGAGGCCAACGAGCTCCAGCCCCAAAACGTCCGACGGCTCGGGCTTCCCAACCACCGGCACCACAAGACCCCCCGGCTGCTCCAGAAGTTGATCTCATAGTTGACACCCCGCCAGAGATGGCGGCGACCGCGAGAGTCCCAATCGAAGAGCTAGTCGCAGAGGAGCCGGTAGCGGCGGAGGAGCCCATAGTGGCTGAAGAGCTTCCGCCCCTGGCGAACCAACTTTGCCGGAGGCTGCCATGGATTAGGGTGAGGGGCCATCAAGGGCCGCAAGCCCACCCCCCGAGAGGTCGCCTAGGAACAGCCCGCGTGCCGAGCCGGAGACTGCCGAGACGGCCGAACGGAGTGGGGCCAAGCCAGGGCCATCCCAGGACCCCTTGAACGATGGTCGCTGGGCTGAGCGGGTCCTCACCCTAGTTTTTATGCCCGAGATCCTGGAGGAACTCAGCCAGCAGAAGGCGAGCACATTCTTTCGAGATTCCTACGTGGTCGTCGTCAGGTAAGCGGTCTTTTCGCCTTTTTCCTTCATATCTTTTTCTTTCTTTTTGCTAACCTGGAACACACACATGTAGCTCGCACACTCCCTGTGGGCCGTCAGGGAGGCAATCCATGGTGGGAAGGCCCTTCTGCGGGAGGCACAGAAGGAGGCCGAGGACGCTCAGCGCCATGCGAAGGCGGCCGAAGAGGCGCTGGAGATGGCCAAAAGTGCCTGGGCGAGTGAAACCAAGGCCGCTGAGATCCGAGCAGAGGCCGATGCCAACCGTGTGCGCGTGGCACTCCACCAAATAGCAAAGGCCGAGAATGCTGTGATGGCCAGAGATCTGCATATCTCTGAGCTGACCTTGGCCCTTCAGGAGGCCAAGGGTCGGCAGTCGCTGCAGAAGAGAAAGTGAAGGACACGGAGGAAGAAAAGAAGGCCGTGGAGGAAGAGGCACGGGCGGCAAAGGAGGAAGCAAGCCAATCCGGGGAGGAGGCAAGCCGTGCCTGGGAGGCCGAGAGGGCTGTAGTGGCAGCCCTCGCCATGGAGAAGGCTCGGGCCGCTGAGGTGGAAGCTGCCACCATGGCCAGAACGTCGGGATTATAGAAGAAGAGTACAAGGCATCTGAACGCTTTGTGGATGATCTTGTAGAGGCCTCGGCGGCGGTGTTCCTTCAGGGGTTCCAACATGGAAAGAAAAAGATTGCCAGAGACTTGGGCATCCCCCAGGCCCTGGAAATCGAACCAGACCACCTCTCGGATGCGGCCCCTTCCGATGATGAGCCAGCACCCACCGAACCGTGAACTTTGTATTTTTGTTTTTGCAAGTCCGACAACGTTGGCATTTTTTAATCCCTCGAAATTAATAAAATACTTTTCTTCGAAACACATTGTCTATTTGTGACTCTTACCCTGAATTCATTGGTTGACAATGCGCGGTCCCATGGTCCAATTAGTCCCGCTAGTGCTAGGGGATAACTCTTAACTCATACGAGCTATCCCGTCTTAGCAATCTAGGACCGAAACTTGGGGCCGGAAAGGATAGGTTTCTTGGGGTTGAAGCGTCGATCGTTGGAGGTTTAGGCGGGTTCCTCAGGACCGACAGTGCGCCGCTCTGCCAGGAGTGTGTCGGACCTTGCGTGAGGTAGGCATGTGGCTTTTGGTGCCGACGGGTGTCGGGCTTTAGGTGCCGACGGGTGTCGGGCTTTATGCCTGGCTGGCCCAGGGCTTTAGGTGCCGATGGGTGTCGGGCTTTATGCCTGGCTGGTGCAGGGCTTCTATTGCCGATAGGTGTCGGGCTTTATGCCTGGCTGGCCCAGGGCTTTAGGTGCCGACGGGTGTCGGGCTTTATGCCTGGCTAGCCCAGGGCTTTAGGTGCCAATGGGTGTCGGGCTTTATGCCTGGCTGGTGCAGGGCTTCTAGTGCCGATAGGTGTCGGGCTTTATGCCTGGCTGGCCCAGGGCTTTAGGTGCCGACGGGTGTCGGGCTTTATGCCTGGCTGGTGCAGGGCTTCTGGAGCCGATGGGTGTCGAGCTTTATGCCTAGCTGGCCCAGGGCTTTAGGTGCTGACGGGTGTCGGGCTTTATGCCTGGCTGGCCCAGGGCTTTAGGTGCCGATGGGTGTCGAGCTTTATGCATGGCTGGTGCAGAGCTTCTAGTGCCGACGGGTGTCGGGCTTTATGCCTGGCTGGCCCAGGGCTTTAGGTGCCAATGGGTGTCGGGCTTTATGCCTGGTTGGCCTAGGACTTTAGGTGCCGATGGGTGTCGAGCTTTATGCCTGGCTGGTGCAGGGCTTAAGGTGAAAAGAACCCAAGAGCTAAAATTGAAATTTGTTAATATAAAATGAGAGGCGAAAACCCAAATGGATACAAGCTCAATATTCGATGTGAGAGGAGGAATGCTTTACTGATAGTACCGACGAAGGTTATCTGCATTCCATGTCCTAGGGAGTGGCTTCCTATCGAGCTCTTCGATTTTGTAAGCTCCGTGGTGAAGTGTCTCGGCGATCCGATAGGGTCCTTCCTAATTTGGAGCTAGCTTGCCTCCCTCTGCCGGCTTCGAGACCTCAGCCCGTCGAAGGATCAGGTCCCCTGGTAAGAAAGTCCTGGGGCGCACACGGGCGTTGTAATATTTGGCGGCTCGTTGCCGGTAGACCGCTATCCGAAGTCGCGCTCGGTCTCGCACCTCCTCCACCAGGTTGAGGTTGGCTCGCAGCTGGTCTGGGTTACCTTCCTCATTGTATGATTCCATCCGAGGGCTTGGTGAGCCGACCTCCACCGGGATGACGGCTTCAGATCCAAAGACTAAGCTGAAAGGGGTCTCACCGGTGGGGGCTCGCGGCGTTGTATGGTAGGCCCACAACACGTTAGGGAGCTCCTCCACCCATCGCCCTTTATAGTCATCTAGTCAAGATCTCAGCCCTTGGAGAATGACCGATTAGTCACCTCGGCCACCCCGTTGGTCAGAGGGTGCCCGATGGAAGTGAACCTCTGTCGGATGCCCAGCTCGGAGCAGAACTCCCGGAAGGGCGCGTTGTCAAACTGCCGGCCATTATCAGTGACCAGGGCGTGCAGTAGCCCGAACCAACATATGATAGACTTCCAAAAGAAGGATCTCACTTTGCTCTCTGTGATCTTAGCAAGGGCCTCAGCTTCAACCTACTTAGTGAAGTGATCCACCGCCACCAAGAGGAACTTTCGCTGTCCGAAGGCCGGGGGAAATGGTCCCAGTATATCCATACCCCACTGGGCGAAGGGCTAGGATGCTACTAAGGGGGTTAACTGAGACGTCGGCTGTCACTGGATATTAGCGTGACGCTGACAGCTATCACATCTCTTGATGAGCTCGGCCGCGTCCTCCTTCATTGTTAGCCAGAAGTACCCCTGCCGTAGGGCCCTGTAAGCTAGGGCTCTGCCCCCCAAATGACTCCCACATATGCCTTCATGGATCTCCTGGAGGATGTAATCTGATTCAGCCGGTCCCACGCACCTGAGGACCGGGTATGAGAATGATCTCCGATAGAGCTTCCCATCTATCATCAAGAACCTCGGGGCCCTTCGCCTGAGTAGCCTGGCCTCAGCGGGGTTATCTGGGAGAGTACCGTCGGTCAGATATCGGATGTAGGCATCCATCTAGGAGGCCTCTTGCTCCACCGTCAACGCTTCATCGGCAACTTCAATGCTTGGGGCTTGTAGGTGCTCCACATATGTTCTTCCCAATGCCCCGTCGGCCGAAGTGGTTAAGCGGGACAATGCATCGGCCCTAGCATTCTCCGCTCTGGGGATGTAGCTGACACGGAAGTAAGAGAAACGAGAGGCTTGGGATTGCACCTTGCTCAGATATCGGGACATGGTTGGGTCCCTAGCCTCGTACTCCCCGGTGATCTGCCCAGAAACAAGCTGAGAGTCCGTGAAGGCCCTCAAACGCCCCGCGCCTAACCCCTTTGCCAACCTCATCCCCACTAGCAAAGCTTCATACTCCGCCTGGTTGTTGGTTGCCAAGAACTGGAATCTGAGAGCATACTCCACTGCATCTCCCTCTGGGCTTGCAAGAATGAGTCCAGCTCCGCTTCCTTGAGAATTTGCGGCTCCATCCATGTGCAAGATCCAGTCCTCCTTTTCTACCTCCTCGGTCAAGGGAGGGTCTGCATACTCCTCCGGGCGTACCTCCTCCACACCCTCTTGGTCCAGGAACATTCAACCAAGAAATCAGCTAACACATGAGACTTCATGGCTGACCTTGGCCGGATGGACAGGTCAAACTCACTTAGCTTAATGCCCATTTGGCCAGCCGACCGGAGGTGTCGGGGCGAGACAAGATGGTCCGGAGAGGTTGATCCGTGAGCACCACGATGGGATGAGCTTGAAAGTAAGGTCGGAAGCGTTGAGCAGAGACCACCAGGGCAAAAATAATCTTCTCGGTTCTAGAGTACCTGGTCTTGGCATCATGAAGTACCTTGCTGGTGTAATAGATTGGCTTCTGGACCCCGTCAACATCCATGCGTACGAGCACAGAGCTGATAGCTTCGGGGAGGCTGCAAGATATAGGAAGAGCTCCTCTCCATTCTTGGGCTTGGACAACAGCGGGGAGTGGATAGAAACTGCTTCAACTCCTCAAAGGCACCCTGACACTCCCTTGTTCACTCGAAGCCGTTGACCTTGCGCAGCGCCTTAAAGAAGGGCAGGCACCTCTCTGCCGATCTTGACATGAAACGACTCAAAGCCGCCACCCTCCCAGTCAGCGTTGCACCTCCTTCTTGTTAGCAGGGGGCCTCATCTCCAAGATAGCCCTGATCTTGTCAGGGTTGGCTTCAATCCCTCGCTGTGTTACCATAAAACCCAGAAACATGCCTGCTGCCATCCCAAAGGTGCACTTATGGGGGTTAAGCCTCATCCAATACCGGCGTAGGTTATTGAAGGTCTCCTCGAGGTCGGCGATATGGTCAGCTGCACTGATGCTCTTGGTCAGCATATCATCCACATACATCTCCATGTTACATCCTATCTGGTCCTCAAAGACCTTATTCATCAATCTTTGATAGGTGGCCCCAGCATTCTTCAGCCCAAATGGCATTACCTTGTAACAGTAGATCCCCTTTTCTATGATAAAAGAGGTGGCTTCCTCATCTACTGGGTTCATCCTGATCTGATTATACCCCAAGAATGCATCCATGAAACTAAGGGTTTCATGCCTGGACATGGCGTCCACAAGCTGGTCGATCCAGGGCAGCAGGAAGCTATCTTTGGGGCACGCCTTGTTGAGGTCGGTGAAGTCCACGCACATCCTCCAGCTCCAGCTGGCCTTGCGAACCATCACGACATTCGCCAGCCAGTCCGGGTAATGCATCTCACGGATGTGACCGGCGGCCAGCAGCTTCCGCACCTCCTCATCTATGGCCTTCTATCGATCGGGGGTGAAACTCCTTTTCTTCTACCGGATGGATCGGCACTCCACCCGAATATTGAGTTGGTGGGTAATCACCTCCTCTGGAATCCCTGGCATGTCGGACGTCGAGCAGGCGAAGACATCCGCATTAGCTCGCAGAAAGGTGAGGAGTCGGTCTCGAGCCCCCTCCGGGAGTAGAGCTCCAATCCGGACTGATCTTACTGGGTCCTCTCCGAGGGGGAAAGTAAGCAGCCGCTCCGTCGGCTCTCCTCTTCTCTCCAGGTCTCGAGGATCCAATGTCTCAGGTACCGGTGCGGGTGTCGCCCCTGCGGACTGGGGGCCATGTGGTAGCAAAGTGAGGGTGGATTCTGCTCTCCCCGCATCTCCCCGACTCCTCTGCTAGTGGGAAATCTCATGAGGAGCCTCTTAGTAGATATGACAGCATCCAAGAGGTTGAGCCCAGGCCTCCCGAGGATCGCATTGTAAGCGAGGGGCACGCGAACCACCAAGAACTTCATAAAATAGTGCTTTGACATGGGGCTGTGCCAGCCGTCACAGGGAGAGTGACCTCCCCTCAACTTTTACAGAATCTCTCGTAAATCCCATCAGAGGTGTGGCGATAGGCCGGAGTAGATCAGGTGATAGGTTCATGCGAACAAAAGCGTCGTAGTTCAAAACATCCATAGAACTCCCACTATCAACTAGAATTCTTTTTATAGGATGTTTAGCGATCGTCATGGACACGACGATGCTATCATCATTTTTGTTCACTTACCCATCTAAGTTCTTTTCAAAGAAAGGAATTACAAACTCTGACTCCCCCTCCCCTCTCGACCTCTTCGATGGGCCTCCTGCCCCCCAGGAAATCATTGCCACCATCTTCTCCGTCGGGGCATTGTCGATCACCGGCAGCGGGGGCGTTGATGGGCCAGGAGCTCCTGGGTTGTTCCTCTGGATAAAATTTCCTAGGTGGCCCCGCTGGATAAGGTCTTCAATAGCCTTCTTCAGCTGGTGGCACTCGTCGGTATCGTGACCGTGATCCTGGTGGTAGCGGCAGTAGAGGTTCTTGTTACGAGGGATCTTCTGGTTCATTGGAGGAGGGCACTGCAGATATGACTCCCCTTCAATCTCGAGCAAAATTTGAGATATCGGGGCAAGGAGTGGGGTGTAGGGTCCGTCTCTTGGTGCAGGGGCTCGGGGGCGGTTATCTGGCCGGTGAGGAGGCTCAGGTCTCCTGGGGTGAGCTTCGGCAGGCTCCGGTTGGGCCAACTTCTTGGGGACGTTCCCTCCAGCCTCGCGCCGGAAAAAGTCGGCCTCGTCAGCCCGGATGTACTTCTGGGCCTGGATCAGAAGCTTGGCGTAGGAACCCAGTGGCTTCTTGTCGAGGGAGTATGCGAAGCGAGACGGGCGGAGCCCCCGCTTCAAGGCCAAGGTGGCCACCGAGTTCTCAAGGTTGTAGACCTCCAGAGCTGCTTCTTTAAACCGAGCGACGTAGTCCCACAAGAACTCACCACTCTTCTGCTGGACGGCGAAGAGGCTGTCCGTCATCCTTGGAATCTTCCGACATGCATCGAAATGGGCCAAGAAAGCCCTCTCCAACTGACAGAAGGAATCGATGCTTCGTGGCAGCAGACGAGAGTACCAAGCTCGGGCAGCCTTCTTCAGGGTTGCCGGGAAGGTAATGCACATGAGTGAGTCAATGGCCCCCTATACTTGCATGATAACTTTGTAGCTTTCCAAGTGGTCCAAGGGGTCTGTAGTCCCATCATATGGATCTAGTTGGGGAAGGCGGAACCTGGTGGAGATGGGCTCCTCCATGATGCGGCGAGACAAGGGAGGCCGGCTGTCGTAGTCTATTTTTGGCATGTGGGTGATCCGATAGCTAAGCTCCTCCAGCCTTTGATTATACTCATCGAGTCAATGCTCAGCTCGATGAGGCATCCGGCCATCAAAAGAGCCCTCCCCAGAGGATTCGAAAGATGGAGAACGGAGACGGCGGGGGCGCTCCGCCTCCTTCCCGTGCCGCCGCTTAGGAGAGACGCTAGCATGGCAGGAAGGAGACCGGTGTCGCTTAGAGTCTTCGCGGTGATGAGGCTTAGGCGGAGATCGATGGTGGCGATCCCTAGGCACCGGCGACTTCCTTCGAGAAGAATGCTGGATGGGTTGCACCACCCCCGGGACAGATGGATCCGGCTCCAGTTGCTGCGCCACCGCCTGTTGGTGCTGCAGGCCCTGGACCATCGCCGCCAAAGACTGGACTTGCATGGCCAGGGCAATGAACTGATCTTCTTGGTGCTGTTGCGGAGGAGGCGCAGGGACACCGACCTAAGGAGTGGAAGGTCTAGCCTCCTAGGGGCGCAGCGGCTCCGGAATGCTGGCCGCGAGAGCCGGGGGGCCTCCGCGGGTGGACCGGCCCCGCGGCGCTGCCTCCCAGTGCAACCGGCAGAAACTACCTTAGTTCGGGTCGTCACCATGGCTTCTAAAGCTTGAAGAGAGAAAATGTAGACTGCTGGTTCGATGTCTTTCTCTTTCCTCCCCCTTCCTGGCGTGCCAATCTGATGACGCTAAGTCACCTTCTTCAAACGTCGGGGAAGATGGACGTCCTTCTCTCTGGACCCCTGCAAGAAAAGTCCCCGGAGACCGGATGTTTTGGTGGGGACCCTCTAACGCTCAAGTCAGTTACTTGGGATCAAACAAGAACTGCTCAGCGGAAGGGAGCTGAGACAATTAGGGTTTTGATAGGAGGAAGAAAGCTAGAAAACCCAAGTTCGGATCCTTACTTACAGTGCGGGTGCGTGTTTTTATACCTATCAGAATATCTCATTTTACTGTTCCAGAAGATTGCTGTCGTACCATCACTGTGCGTGCCGAAGGCATCCCGCGCTATCTGTCAACATGGCATTACATGTGTCTCGCAGCCGCGGTTGTATTTGGTGCGTACCATTGCTTGACATGACCGCGCACAGTGGCAAGTGGTGGTGAATCATACGCCGTAACGGAGCACAGTCACACAGGAACATGCAGTGCACCATACGCCGTTATGAGGCATGGCCCTCCGTAACGGGGTGCAATCACGCACAGGAACATGCAATGCACCATACGCTGTTATGAGGTATGGCCGCAAGCAATCACGGGCGCACAAAGAATCACGTGGGCGCGCCAAGTGGCCCGGAGCTGTCATTTGGTTCGAAAGCTGGTCCGCGTGCTAATTGCTGATGATGCCCGTGCACCCCGGGACCGGAGTGGGTCCTGGGGGTGAGATATGGTGATCTCACCCCGAGACCGAAGAGGGTCCTGGGGGTGAGATGGTGCTGGTGCACCCCGAGACCGGAGGGGGGGTCTCGGGATCGAGATATGGTGATCCCACCCCGAGACCAGAAGGGGTCTCGGGGATGAGATGATGCTAGTGTACCCGGGACCGGAGGGGGGTCTCGGGGTCGAGATATGGTGATCTGATGCAGGGCGATATTCAAAACGCCTGCAACTCAAGAACGATCTAATCTGCGAGAAAGAATTCGTCCAGGTTTGGTTCGAATCTTGACAAGAAAGGGAAAAAATTTTGAATTTGATCACTCACAATCCAAAATTTAAAGGAAGAGCAATTGAATTTTCAATTCAATTGTTTTGAATCAGAAAAAGAAAACATTCATCTCCATTCAAGAGAAAAAAAAGGAAATCTAAAAACAGCGTCTTTCTTTTCTGCCTCTGACGGCCGCCCAAAACCAACTTAAATAAAAGAGAAAACCCTAACATCATAAGTTCAGAAAAATTACAACTATGCCATTAAAAACGAAAACAGGCCCAAAACTCCTATCAGACGAGCCCGGATGGCCAAAATCCACAGCAGCTCATTGCCAACGCAATGACTTTGAATCAGCAGCCCGTTTCCATGTGACTATCCAAGTTTGGGCCCAATCCGACACATAAAATTTCAAGCCCATTTGTTCTGCAACCTCTTGGACCTTCGTAGATTATCTGGTGTGGTCTTCCCTGACGTGGCCTGCTGACTCTTGGTTGCTGGTACAGGAACATCCAAGGATTGGTTCGACTGACCCAAACTCTGGTCTGAACTGATGTCCTCATCACTCTCCCCTTCCTCTGAAAAGCTTGACCTCAAGCTCGAATTCTCTCCTGCATAAGGGGTCAGATGCCGAATGTTGAACATATCCGAAATGAAGACATCATCTGGTAACTCAACCCGATAGGCATTGTCACCAAATTTCTCCAATACATGGACGTCACCATCCGTCAAGCCTAAGGCAAATTGATTTGGTTCTGATGGATGTGCAGCCACAAGTGGATAAACAGTTGTGCTGACATTGGCAGGGAGATAAGCAGCCGAAAGAATCCGACATCTCAGTCTGAGGTTTGCAGAATTAAATATGCAGATGGTTGTATCTAGGAAGCTAGCATATATCAACTGACTGTCGCATGAGAATGTCGCATGCGAGATGGGTGCAGAGCCTTCGTGAGGGGCCCACTGCTTCACGCAATCTAGCTTAGTGGTTTCATAGATAGCAATCTGGGTCTCATGGACAGCTAAGAAGTGCATCTGATCCTGATGGAACTGAACACGTGTATCTGATATGGTGGATGGAGTCCGCCCAGAGGGAATTTGCAAGATCCTGTTCCTCTGCTTTTCCCATCCATCAGCTCCCCACACACAAATCTGAGCATCAGCTCCAGACGAGACCAATACATTTAATACATTTGAGAAGGCAAGACCAGTAATTTTTTTGGAATGGCCTCTAAGTTTGCTCTTGACCTCATCAACTCGGACATTATAGATCTGAATTGTGGAGTCATCCATCCCTATAGCAATTATATTGTTGTCTTGAGGATGGAATGCAAGAACTGTTGCTGCTGGTGGAGGAGCCATGAATGTTGTCATGGTCTTAAATGTCATCATGTTGAATAGGGATATTTTTCCTCCTGATGCTGACATGACATAAGAATCATTCTTTGACAAAGCAAAGCAAGGAACTGCTTCTTCAGGATTTGT
Source organism: Calamus simplicifolius (assembly GCA_900491605.1). NCBI lineage: Eukaryota > Viridiplantae > Streptophyta > Magnoliopsida > Arecales > Arecaceae > Calamus > Calamus simplicifolius. The sequence goes on along the minus strand of UESW01003981.1, from coordinate 744,962 downwards.
ATCAGCTATTTCGTTCGTCATCAATATGCCACTCGGGGGTTGCCATAATTGAGGGGTGACGCTAGCTGTTGCCTTGCCACTAGAATTTCGTTCATTACGGGGCCACTTCCAAAGCAGATGAATGGCATTGGATGCTAGAGCCAAGATGACAACTCCAGAATTGGTATAAATCAATCTTGAAATCTTGCTTGTTCTCAAATTATCCATGAGCCTCAAGGATCGACATTGACTTGGTTCACTGATTTCCATCAGCTTCCAGATCTTTGATTTGTCCATTGATTCATCAGTCAATCTAGGTTTTACATCCACCAAGTTTCTGTTGTCTCCATTCATTCCAGCTATAACAACTGCAGGAGCAGCTCTGTCCGTTATTCCAGAACTTGTTGCAATAGCAGCAGCAGATAATGGGCTTATCACAGGCTTTGTTACTGACTCTGAAACAATCCTAGAAGTATCAAATGGACGATTTTCAAATGTGCGCAACAAACGAAGTCCATCAGCACTAGCCAAGATTTTTATCCCATTATCATGTGTAGAAACAGCCAGCAATGTTCCCTCCTTGTTGAAGCGTATCCGTGGACTTGCTGGTAGACCACCCTCAGCATCAACGGTTGTCAAAAGATTAGTATTGTCCATATCCCAGAACTTGATTAAGAACTCATCACCAGCAGCCAAAAAACAATTTCTAGTGGTATCAAACTGCACAACACCCATAGATCGTTTTCGAAATCCTTGATAGGTCCTCTTGACAGCTCCCTCGCTTTCATTCCATTCTACAATGAATGATTCACCTTCTTTGCTGGTCCCACAAGAGAAGAGTCTGGAACCATCAGCACTATATGCCATTGTAGTACACCAGTGACCTGGAGCATCATAATCCACTCTTGAACCCAAATTGTCATACAACCATGCCTTTATCTTTCCATCTAATGCTGTTGAAAAGATGAACTGAATGTTCTCCTTGTGGTGCGGGCACACAGAATAAACAGGTGCCTCGTGACCTTCAAATGTATACTGTCTGGTACCAGTAGTTACATCCCATACCTTAATTGTCTTATCATCTCCACAGGTTATTATGCACAGTTGCTTATTAGGATGAGCAAATGCAATATCACTGACACCACCAACATGAGCATCAATCTCCAGGTGTTGCCTGATATCATCACCACTGTGATAAGAATATATTTGCACAATATGCCTTGAATAAGCAACACCAAACAAGGAGCCATCTGGGCTCCATATTATGCGGTTAACTGACACACCAGGATCCTTGACTAGAGCAGTCTGTAGGGCCATGGAGCAAGCTCCAAGATCCCAAACCTTGAAATTCCTTAGGACTAATCTCTCCCTGTTACCAACATCCCATAATCCAATGTCGCCCACATTTGTTCCAACAAGGATAATGGTCTGCTGGATTGGATGAAAATCCATGCTCATGGGAGTTGAGCCCTGACTCAATGTCCGTGCAACAGTTTTGGGCAAGTCATCTGGCGTGTACATAGCCTGACTATGATTCTGAGGATAGGTAACTGACATTATATTCACCGGAAGATTTACCTCATCAGAAAACCCAATGGGCCTTGTTCTTTTGGATACATGATCAGAATCTGCTGATGGGTAATCTACAGCCGGGTTGGTGCTTGGAGGTGTTCTAGGATGCTTTAAAATGGCAGCTGGATTTGTAGGAGCGCTGACTCCAATGGCACCACCAGAGACAGCTGGATGAGTTACAGCTGGTGAATTAGACATCCACCAGACAGGGGTGCAGGAATTGGTGCTGGCACAGGTTGAAAAGGCCCATGTGCACCCAATGGAGGAAAACCTCCTGCTTTAGGTATAGATCCAAGCAGTGGATTATTTGCCGGTGATGGGGCCCGAGCACCATTTGGATGTCCACAAGAATGATCAACAAAAAGCGTTTTAATATCAGGATTTGGCCGAGGGTTTTTACAGAGCTGGTGCTGCCAGTTTAAGCTTGGAAGTCCAACATCAGGCCTCTGTTGCCCTCTTCGAATTGGTGGTGCCTCCAGATTTTCGAAACCCCTCTCCCTACCTCCATCAATTTCATCACGCTCCTCCACGCGAAGGGGTTGGGCACGATTCTGCACCTCCAGCCGCGCCATCATCGCCTGCATGGTTTGCATCATCTGTTGCATCACCTGGTGCTGGTCTCGCATGGCGTCTTGCATAGCATCTCTCACGGCGTCTCTCAGGGATTGATCATTGTTCTTCTGCTCCATTGGATCAAATTTCGGTTAGGGTTGATATTTGGGTTTGGAAGGAATGGATCAAGATGGTAATGGAAGGAATGGATCAAGGCTCTGATACCAAGTTGATGCAGGGCGATATTCAAAACGCCTGCAACTCAAGAACGATCTAATCTGCGAGAAAAGAATTCGTCCAGGTTTGGTTCGAATCTTGACAAGAAAAGGGAAAAATTTTGAATTTGATCACTCACAATCCAAAATTTAAAGGAAGAGCAATTGAATTTTCAATTCAATTGTTTTGAATCAGAAAAAGAAAACATTCATCTCCATTCAAGAGAAAAAAAAGGAAATCTAAAAACAGCGTCTTTCTTTTCTGCCTCTGACGGCCGCCCAAAACCAACTTAAATAAGAGAGAAAACCCTAACATCATAAGTTCAGAAAAATTACAACTATGCCATTAAAAACGNGGAAAAAATTTCGAATTTGATCACTCTCAATCCGAAATTTAAAGGAAGAGCAATTGAATTTTCAATTCAATTGTTTTGAATCAGAAAAAAAAGAAAACATCATCTTTATTAAGAGGAAAAAAAAAGGAATCTAAAACAGTCTTTTCTTCTCTGCCTCTACGGCCGCCCAAAACCAAACTTAAATAAAGAGAGAAAACCCTAACATCATAAGTTCAGAAAAATTACAACTATGCCATTAAAAACGAAAACAGGCCCAAAACTCCTATCAGACGAGCCCGGATGGCCAAAATCCACAGCAGCTCATTACCAACGGCATGACTTTGAATCAGCAGCCGTTTCCATGTGACCAGCCAAGTTTGGGCCCAGTCCGACACAAAATTTCAAGCCCGTTTGTTCTGCAACCTCTTGGACCTTCGTAGATTATCTGGTGTGGTCTTCCCTGACGTGGCCTGCTGACTCTGGGTTGCTGGTACAGGAACATTCAAGGACTGGTTCGACTGACCCGAACTCTGGTCTGAACTGATGTCCTCATCACTCTCCCCTTCCTCTGAAAAGCTTGACCTCAAGCTCGAATTCTCTCCTGCATAAGGGGTCAGATGCCGAATGTTGAACACATCCGAAATGAAGACATCATCTGGTAACTCAACCCGATAGGCATTGTCACCAAATTTCTCCAATACCTGGCATGGACCTATCTTCTTCGGCTTGAGCTTCGTAAAGCTCCCTGTGGATACCGCTCCCTCGGTAAGTAAACCCATACCAAATCGCCCACTTCAAAGGACTGTTGCCGACGCTGCTGATCAGCTTTCGCCTTGTATTTGGCGTAAGTCTGCTCCAATTTGGCTCTAACAGTCGCATGTATCTCCTGCAAGTCAGACACTCTATCTTCACCTTCTGACTCATCTTCTCTGGCGACTCAACTGGCAGAACATCCAAAGGACCTCTTGGCAAGAACCCAAACAGTATCTGAAACGGAGCAAACCCTGTAGAACGTTCACTGAAGAGTTGAACTCAAACTCAATCTTCGGCAAACACAAATCCCAGCTCCTGAATTCATGCACATTTGCCCGCAACAGATTACCCAAGCTACGGTTGACAACTTCAGTCTGTCCATCCGTCTGAGGATGATAAGGACTGCTGAATTTAACTTTGTGCCCAACTTCTTCCACAGCTCTCGCCAGAAGTGTCCCATAAACTTGCTGTCCCTGTCTGACACTATGGATGCCGGTATACCAAAATGTCGAACCACTGAAGCAAAATATAAGTCAGCAACCTTTGACGCATCAAAAGTGGTTTTGCATGGCAAGAAACACGCCACCTTACTGAACCGATCCACAATCACCATAATCGAATCCAGTCCCCTTGCTGTCCATGGCAATCCTACAACAAAGTCCATAGAAACATCTCGCCATGGTGCCTCTGGGATAGGTAAAGGCGTGTACATACCTTGGTTCGTGTCTGTCCCCTTCGACTCTTGACACAACCTGCACCTCTTCACAAAGCCTTGACATCTCGGTCAAGACCAGGCCAATAAAACCGCTGCCGAATCAACCAGGCTGTTTTATCCCTTCCGAAGTGACCCTGGTTATGCAGTTCCTGGATGATCAACACACGAAGAGACGTATCGGAACACATAAGCAGTTACCTCGAAACAAATATCCATCATGGAGAACGAAATCAGTTCGCTCCCCCGCCTCAATTTTGGCCAAAATCTCCTTGAAGTGCTCACCACATGAATGTCCTCCCTTACACTCTCAAAGCCGAGAGTGTACACATGCATAGCGCCAATCAACAAGCTCCGCCTACTCAAAGCATCAGCCACTCTATTCAACGTACCAGACTTGTGCTTGATGCTGAAAGTGTATTCCTGCAAGGCACTCACCCACTTCGCATGCCTTGAACTCAGTTTATGCTGACCCTGTAAGAACTTCAGCGCATGATGGTCTGAATACAGTACAAACTCCGCTGAATCAAGTAGTGGCGCCAATGCTGCAAGGATCTCACAATGGCGTACAATTCCAGATATAAACCGAATAAGCCAGTTTAGCTCCTCCCAGCTTCTCACTGAAGTATGCGACTGGTCTTCCTTCCTGGTTAAGCACTGCCCCAATTCCAGTCTTCGAAGCATCACAATCCACCTCAAAACTCTATCAAAATCAGGAAGACCCAATAAAGGAGCTTCGGTCAATCTGACTTTCAGCCCATCAAATGCCTCCTGTGCGGCATCATTCCACCCGAATCTGGCTCCCTTCAACAATTCCGTTAAAGGTGCAGCCAGCTCACTGTACCCCTTGACAAACCTGCGATAAAACCCTGCAAGACCCAAAAAGGATCTCAATTCTGTCAAGGTTGATGGTACTGGCCATTCCACAATTGCATGCACCTTATTCCTATCTGGGAGAATCCCCTCTCCAGTCACAACGTACCCCAGAAAAATCAGTCTCCCAACCATCCAAATGCACTTCTCTGGGTTAGCAACTAACTGGTTCTCACGTACACTGACAAAACCTGTGCCACATGGCCCACATGCTCTTCGGCTGTCCTGCTGTATATCAAAATATCATCAAAGTAGACAACCACAAATGAGCTAAGAAATGGACGTAAAACCTGGTTCATTACACGCATGAACGTGCTCGGCGCGTTGGACAACCCGAATGGCATTACCAACCATTCATACAGCCCTTCCTTAGTCTTGAAGGCTGTCTTTCATTCGTCTCCAGGCTTCATCCTTATCTGATGGTACCCACTCTTCAAATCAATCTTCGTGAAGACCTTAGCACCACTCAACTGATCAAGCATGTCGTCCAACCTCGGTATTGGGAACCTGTACTTCACAGTAATTTTGTTAACCGCGCGGCTGTCGACACACATGCGCCACGTACCATCCTTCTTCGGTACCAAAAGGGCGGCACCGCGCACGGGCTAATGCTCTCCCGTACGAACCCCTTGTCCAAAAGTTCTTGGACCTGCCTCCTTAATTCCTCATGCTGCTGCGGTGTCATCCGATAATGAGCCTTATTCGGCAACACTGAGCCCGGAATAAGGTCAATGCCGTGCTGAATATCTCGGAGAGGTGGTAATCCGGCCGCAGCTCCTTTGATACAACATCTCGGAATTCCTCCAAGATAGACACCAACTCCTCAGGAATCATATTTGGCCCTTGCTCCTCTTCCACGCCGAAGTCTCCTGACTTGCTTACCAAAGCAAAACAAACATCCTCTCCATCCAAACTCGCATCGAATTCTGTGCTTGGTAAACAAATTACTATATTCTGTCCACTCACTTCCTGAAGCGGCTTCAAAATAACTTTCCTCCCATCTGGACGCAGCATATAACTGTGGGTGTACCCGTTGTATACTGCCCTGTTATCAAACTGCCACGAATGCCCCAGTATGATGTGAGTAGCATCCATTGGAACAACATCCGCCTCAATAGTTGTCTCGAAATGAGGACCAAAACACAGTGACAACTTACACCTTCGGCTGACCTGAATGTCTGCATTTCGGTTCACCCAACCGAGCTTATATGGATGTGGGTGAGGGTCTGTCTGCAACCCCAGCTTCTTCACAGCCTCCTCTGCTATCACATTCTCCCAACTGCCAGAGTCTATGATAACACGACATGTTTTGCCAGCCACAAAACATTTCGTTGTGAAGATGTCGTGCCGACGCCAATCCTCATCTGATCTCGGCGCCAGACACATTCTTCGTATCACCAAGCTCTCCCCTTGAATATGGTCTGGATCAATAACACACAGCTCATCATTAAATTCCTCATCCTCAGGGAACTCTCCTCCATTTTCGTCCTCCATATAATCCTCCATATACAACTGAGCTCGCGCCTTGGGGCATTCATTGGCATAGTGCCCCAAATTCTGGCACCGATGACACCGAATGTTAGCCCTATTGCTGCCACTCTCGCCTGAGAACCTGAGGTTCCACTCGACCCTGTTGGTCTTGGAGGTACTGATGCCTGCGGCCTCGCTACTGGAGGCATAAATTTGCCCCCTGAATTCTGCCATGAACTCTGGCCCGTAGTAAAACCCCCTCTGCTCTGAAACCCCCTGTTTCTCATCAAGCTCTTTTCCACTGCCTGAGCCCTCATGCGCATCTCCTATGCTATCAATTCGATGCACAGCCAGTGCATCTTGGATTGGCAGCCGCAAGCCATGAAGATACATGGCTATCAATCTCGGTTCAGCCTCAATCAACCGATTTCGTGCAACCAATCGATAAATTCAGTTGTGTACTCCTCGACGCTCCGACTACCTTGCGTCAAACCATGCAACTTCGAATACAAAATCTGCTCATGGTTCGGAGGCAAAAACTCCCTGTTCATCTCCTGCTTTAGCGCTGCCCATGACGCTAACGGAGGTCTCCCATCCATATATCTACGATAGTGCTGCGCATGCCACCAAGCAGCAGCCCTATCTCTGAATCAAATTGTGACAAGCGGTACCTGCTTGTCTAAGGGCACCTCCTTCAGACGAAAAACATCATCGACCTGAAGGGTCCAATCTACATACTCGTCTGGGTTAATTCCTCCTTTAAACTCTGGAATTTCGACCCTGAAGCCTGCTTCCCACCGATTCTGATTTTCGAAATAGGGAGGTTGATCGACATACCTTGGAAGTCCAACATCATGCCTCTGTTGCCCTCTTCGAATTGGTGGTGCCTCCAGATTTTCGAAACCCCTCTCCCTACCTCCATCAATTTCATCACGCTCCTCTACGCGAAGGGTTGGGCCCGATTCTGCACCTCCAGCCGTGCCATCATCGCCTGCATGGTTTGCATCATCTGTTGCATCACCTGGTGCTGGTCTCGCATGACGTCTTGCATAGCATCTCTCACGGCGTCTCTCAGGGATTGATCATTGTTCTTCTGCTCCATTGGATCAAATTTCGGTTAGGGTTGATATTTGGGTTTGGAAGGAATGGATCAAGATGGTAATGGAAGGAATGGATCAAGGCGGTAATGGAAGGAATGGATCAAGGCTCTGATACCAAGTTGATGCAGGGCGATATTCAAAACGCCTGCAACTCAAGAACGATCTAATCTGCGAGAAAAGAATTCGTCCAGGTTTGGTTCGAATCTTGACAAGAAAAGGGGAAAATTTCGAATTTTGATCACTCTCAATCCGAAATTTAAAGGAAGAGCAATTGAATTTTCAATTCAATTGTTTTGAATCAGAAAAAAAAGAAAACATTCATCTTTATTCAAGAGGAAAAAAAAGAAGGAAATCTTAACAGCGTCTTTCTTCTCTGCCTCTGACGGCCGCCCAAACCAACTTAAATAAGAGAGAAAACCCTAACATCATAAGTTCAGAAAAATTACAACTATGCCATTAAAAACGAAAACAGGCCCAAAACTCCTATCAGACGAGCCCGGATGGCCAAAATCCACAGTAGCTCATTGCCAACGCAATGACTTTGAATCAGCAGTCCGTTTCCATGTGACCAGCCAAGTTTGGGCCCAGTCCGACACATAAAATTTCAAGCCCGTTTGTTCTGCAACCTCTTGGACCTTCGTAGATTATCTGGTGTGGTCTTCCCTGACATGGCCTGCTGACTCTGGGTTGCTGGTACAGAAACATTCAAGGACTGGTTCGACTGACCCGAACTCTGGTCTGAACTGATGTCCTCATCACTCTCTAACAAACGAAGTTTTATTTTGTGGGGTAACTTAAAAATTAAAGGTAAAATAAAGATTTATGTGCGTTGATAATTTCAGATTACCTAACCTCTTAGCGAGAATAGAGGAATCAGATTATAACATTTTATGGCAATTCAATCCTCAAAACAATCTTAGATCTTCATCAACTTTTCTAGATATAACTTTGTCATCAAAAAATTGCCTGAATCTTTGACCCAAATACCCTCTGTTGTTATCTAGGCCAGACTAGACTAGGGAGAGACCATAATCTTTAAATATTTCATTAACCAAACTGTAATCCCCTAGATTTCTCAACTGCTCGTGAGAGTTATCACGAGGTCAGATGATAGACTCTAGATATTTGAATTCCAAGTATATCTTAATTGTTCGTGAGAGTTATCACGAGATCAGATGATAGACTCTAGATATTTGAATTTCAAGTATATCTAATTACAGAGTCCCTTGATTTGGGGACTCTGCAATGCCTATAAAAGATAATGTGGACCCTCCTTCCCATCATACGTGGACGCCCCCTTCTCATCATCTCCTCGTAGCGGATGTTTCTTTCCCAGCGCGCCTGCCTCTGGTAAGTCCCTGTCCATGCATGAGAGAGAGAAGGATTGAGAGAGAAAGTAAAAAATTGAGAGAGAAAGTAATAATAAAAAAAAACGGAGAACAGGGAGGAGCCGGGTTACAGAACCCAGCTCCCTTCCCTTCCTCCGTGAGACGATATTGGTTCAGGCCCGGCGGCGTGCCCGCCGCCTGGCCGGGCCTGAGCCCCGGCCGACAACCCCACCGGCACCAGGGGCAGCGTCCGGTGGGGTGCCGGAGAACAGTGAGAGAGAAGACGGCGGAGGAGGGAGAAAGAAGCGGTCTGTGAACGATTCACCGCCGGTCCGATCCTTGGTTCGGGCCCGACGGTGTGCTTGCCGCTTCGCCGGGCCTGGGCCTTGGTCGGAGACCTCCACCGCGCCGGGCGTGCGTCCGGTGGAGGTCCGGTCGACCGTGGTGGCCGGCCGTGCCGCCGGCGTGATCCTTAGCCACGAAAGACAGTGAGAGAAAGAGAGGGATAAGAGAGAAATTGGAGAGAGAGAGGGAGGGAAGGTCGATCTCGGCGATGGCCGGCATTGGTCCGGCCAACGGCGGCCGGACCGATGCCAATTTGGCCGGAATTGGCACCGGCACCGTGGAAGACATGCGGGCGAAGAGAGAGAAAAGAAAGCGTTAGTCCAAATTGATGAGAGAGAGCGTGGGGGAGGCTGGCCGCGGCGGCGGCCGGCCACGGTCCGGCCAACAGCGGCCGGACCGCCTTCAATTTGGCCGCCGGCAGCCCTGGCCGCCGGCGCGACTCTCAGCTCCTCTGTTTCTTTTGAAACAGAGGAGCTGGGTTAAATAAAGAGTAATGGGCTGTTGGGCCATTCGATTTTTGGGCCTTGTTGGGCCATCTCTAAGCCCAATTTGAGCAGCATTTTGGGCCCTGTATCGGGCCAAGAATGGCAAAGTAAATATATGGCCCGAATCAGGATTGATTCTAGTTTCTGGGGATAATTTTATTTCCCTATTTGTGTGTATACATTGAGAGATATTCAAGCCCAAAGTTGGGCCCGTGAAGTGGTTTGGGTAGAGTTTAAGAATTATTTTATAATTCAGATTTTAGAAATTTAATAAAAAAAATGATTCTGTAGGTTCTCAGGAGTCCAATTAGCTGGTTATCAAGTGAAATTCGTATATTGTGGTAAGTAAGTCAAGTATTATAATTTTATTAATTATTTAATTTGTGAACTGTGAAATTACAGTTAAATATAATTATGTTAATTTAGCAAAATCATATTATTACTATGATAATATGTAATCATAATAATGACAGTAAAACTTTATGTGTCGCCGCGGTTCTCATATGACAGATTATCACATGACAGATTTTCACATGATAGATTATCACATGACAGATTCCCACATGACAGATTCTCACATGACAGATTATTACATTATCACATGACAGATTATCACATGACAGATGACAGATACTGGTACCAGGACCCTTCCTCTTAGGGGATATTTAAGAGGGCTACACATGATGTGTATTGTAGGGCCGTGGGACACATAAAGAAAAAATGACAGTATAAACAATGTAATTGTTATTGAATTAAGTTTCAAAGTAATTGATCTGATGACATGAACCTAATGATAGCCTGATAAATAAAATTTTGAAATCATATTAGGCTTACTTATTGAGTGTGAGCTCAAAATTCTCATAATATTTTTCAGAGCCTCAGGAATGAAGATGGATAATTGAGATAGGAGTTTCTATTAAGAAGACTTAGTTTTATTATATTGATTTAGTTCAGATTTGTTGTGTGTAGGGCAGATAGCCCAAGACTGATAATTCTGGTTTGTAATAAATCATGGATATGAAATTTGCTTTATATTGATTTATGTGATAAGTTCAAGACGCCTTGCATGCCTGGCATGCGGCGGGTTGCCATCCTAGTTCGAATTTTGGGACTGGAGCGTGACACAAACACCATTTGATTGTTATCTAGGCTAGACGAGAGAGAGGAGGAGGCTAGAGAGAAGGCTTCAAAAGTACCAGTAGATTTGCAAATGAATTCAATAAAAAAAGTACTGTAGAATTTACTTGTTCCTAAAACTTTTCTAGTTTTTCATGAATGTAGAATTCACCCACCAGACTCATTAAATCGCACCCTGAAACACCTAAATGCACATAATTTCTCTTAAATCGATCTCTTCCAATCCAAATAATGACCAAAACTAGAACTATTACTGATCATTCCCTCAAACAAAGGGGGAAGAGGGAGAGGGGAAATAAAGAGCGAAGACCTGGAAGATGGGGTCACTGGATAACTGAAGGGACGCCCTTATCCCAGCTGCGAGCCTTCTGGAGGGCGATGACGGGGCGGCGGAGACGAGGTTGCACCCCATGAAGGCCGCCGCAAAAGTTCACCGTAATGACATTTCTGCAGTCGCCGCCGATGGCAGCCTGCCGATCGCCTTACCCTCTTCAAAACCGAAGAGCTCTCTCTTCTTTTCGACCTGATAGCGGAGTTCTCTTGCTCACTTCTCTGGTTCAAACAAGTGTAACACGTAATGCATGGGCTAATCCTTGTCTTAGACAAGAACCTCAAAGGGTGCTTCTATTTGGACCGCTGAAATTGCTGAGGAGACCCCTCATTTGAATTTTTTTTTTACTTAAGAGCCCTCCTTTTTTACTCAGTAGCCCCTCTTATTTTTTAAAATTTCTAAACTACCCCTTCTCCCTCCCGCCCCCCTACCCTAAATTGCTATTTGGCCCCCCTCCCCCCACCCCAATCCTCCCCTCCGATCCTTCTCCCTCCCGCTCTCTCCAGCCTCCTTGCTCGTGCTCACCTCCTCACGGTGCTCCCCGGCGGCTTCCCCGGCAGCAGAGCTTCCTCTCCGACAAGGTAAGCTCCCTCCTTCCCTCCCTTCCTTCCTCTCCCTCCCTCCTTCCCTTCCTCCTCCCTCATTCTCCTCACTCGATCGGCCCTTCAAGTTGTTTTTTTTTTAAGCCTCCCGGCATCCGTAAGTGTCCGACGGCTCCACCCCCTTCGTCCCCCCCACTCACGAGTCGTCCCAGCTCTGTTTGGCCCTGGTTGGTCGAACAGAGAACCTCTGTTCGGCCCTCCAGGACCGAACAAGTTCGATATGTTCGGCCAACCAGGGCCGAACAGAATTAAATCTGTTCAGCCCAACTGGGCCGAACAGTCATAAAGAATTAAATATGTTCAGCCCAACTGGGCCGAACAGATTTATGACTGTTCGGCCCAGCTGGACCTAACAGATCGAACTCTGTTCGGCCCAGCTTGGCCGAACAGAATTAACTCTGTTCGGCCCAACTGGGCCGAACAGAGTAATTAAGTTATAAAATATAATTTTAATAAAGTATATAATAATAATAATTATAATTATAATCAAGTATATTGCAATGAATATTGCAAAGATATGGATGCTGGCCCCTCACGAGTTAGACCCACAGCGTCTGCCAGGAGACGTTGAACCCAGGCGCCTGAGATTATTGAGGTTCCTGAGGTTCCTAAGGTTTTGTTGCACCATTGCCCCCAGATGAGACAGCAGCCGAGGACATCCCAGCTATGGATGTTGATGATGATGAGCGAATGGTCCTTGTCCAGGCGGTCCTGAGGAGGAGTTTGTCCTTAGGAGTTTCAGGACACATATTGCAGCCTTCATCTGGAGGCTACAGGTATTTGTTCGTTGTTCTACCGTATTTTATTTAATGTATTATTTCGATGCTGTTATGTGTTATTCATGTTATCCATTTATATTTCACAGGAACAGACTCCACTGAAGTGCATGAGCCATGCTGCCAAAGTAGGTGAGTGGCAGTGGTGAGCATCAGGGCAATCGAATAGGAGATTCAGGGATATAGTTTAACAGTCGGGTCTTCTAGAGCTAGTGCATTACTTTTATCAGTTCGCCGATAAGATTCTTGTCTTGGGCTTTGTAGAGAGATGGCAGCCCGAGACGAACACCTTCCATCTTCCCTTTGGCGAGATGACAATCACGTTGGATGATGTTGCCGCCATATTAGGGATTAGTATCATGGGTGCCTCAGTGTCCTTGTCTACAGATAGGATGAGTGATCGAGATGCTGAGGACCTACTAGTGCAACTATTGGATGTATCATGGGATGACGCGCGTCAGGAGGTTATATCTGTCCGCGGTCAGTCTGTGAGGTTAGAGTGGCTGAAGAGTCATTTCCATAATGTATCAGATAGAGATAGCAGCCGTAGGATAGAGTGTGCGGCACGAGCGTATTTGCTTTTTATTGGGGTGTACACTTTTTGTCGATAAGAGCGGGATGCGGGTGCCTATAGCTTATCTTGCTCTGCTTCGGCATTTGGATAGAGTGAGCACATATGCCTGGGGTGCGGGTGCCTTGGCTCATTTATATCGGCAGTTGGGGATTGCGTCTAGGGCATCCCTTAGACAGATCAGTGGATATATGACGCTTCTCCATGCATGGATTTATGAGCATTTTTCCTTTCTCACTCCTCACCCAGCCTTAGACTATACTGATGCTAGGCCTCGCGTACACGATGGACTCCCGGCACTCCACCCCGTTCTATGATGGACCATTTAGTGATTCTACGCGAGTCATTGGACGTACTGAGGGCAGATGAGGTATGTACCATAGGACTATGCACTTGTGTATTTATATAATTTGTCATACATTATCAAACTTATTACGATTTAATATATTGCAGGTAGTTTGGGATCCCCATCGTCTTATTCGGGATGATCGTCCATTCCTTGATATTGCATTCTTTAGTGGCTGCCTGAAGTGCATGGATGTCGTAGAACCCTATCATCCTGAAAGGGTTTTACGACAGTTCGGCAGGATACAGACGATCCCCCGTGCGCCACTGGCCCTGAGCGAGCCAGCAGAGGATCGACAGCAGCTTCGTACCGCATCCGGTATGTTTATAGCAGTTATGGGAGAGGTGGGAGGATCACCTGCTGAGCACAACGAGCATGAGCCATCCGGTGACCCGACCCTCAGATTGCGTACCGGGATTTTGGAGTGGTATTCTCGGATCACGCATCTGGCTGTTCACCCTTTGGAGAGCCGATCCAGTATCTACTCCCGATCACGTCCCGATGATGCTGATGCTGACGTGCTAGGCCGGCGTATTGCAGATGCGCTTGGCCTTTGCACTGACATACTTGATATGGATCGGGAGGAGGCTGCTGCATCACAAAGGAGGCACATGTACGATGTCATATCGTAGATGGCACATGTGTTGCAGGGTCAGCATATCTCTACGGTGCAGCCTGTTCAGCCTGATGTTCCTGGCCCTAGTCATGCATCGCCACAGCAGTACAGGCGTCGACAACGGCGTGGTGGGGATCCCTGATGTACCTCATGTATTTTATATCTGTTAGCACATAGTGCATCTTTTTGTAACAGACATTGAAATTTGAATGAAAATTCACTTCCTTTCGGCTCAATTTTAATGAAAATCTTTGAATTAATATAAATATGTCATACATTATAAAATTGATTGTTGCAAGCAAAAGGACTTCTACAACTCAATAGTCTCACTAATAATGACATCCGACGAGATCGTTCGTTTGAACTCGTGAATCCTAGATTCATATGAAGAAGCCCATCTAGAAGCACAGGGTAAATGATGTTTGTGCCAATTGCTTGCTATTGGGGGAACAGGATGACCCGGTAACAGAAACACCTGCAAAATATATAAATTAGTAAATATAATGAATTATTAGTCATTTAAGCATGATTAAGAGTTGTTCAATTAATACCTCAACAAAATGATTGCCATTAATGAACGCCACTGCAATATCTTTGCGAGATAAAGGAGGAAGAGGCACCGATCGTAAAGGTAGGAATGTAAGACATTGTTGCAAGGAGAGGTGGTATAGGACAACGTTATAGCGGGACGCTATAACGTGCCCCATATCCGGCATAGTCATCCACCGGTCAAAAGGTGGATCATTATCAAAATATGATAATGCATGCTCAATCTCCTGAAACCTCCCTTCGACAGCAAATAAAGCACGATAGTGCTCTGAATGACATTGCAACTCATTCAATAAATCCTTCATAATACGGAGCCAATCCTCATCTCCAAATCCCAACAAGTCAGCTATTGCTCTAAATCCGCAGTTGCCGTTAGCTTTAACATCCTTGATATGTTGGATGAACGGCCTCAACCCATCTGGAATTTGATCAATATAGATTGTTGGCTTATTATATGACCGGGTTCGCTGACGAGAAACCTACAAACCATTAAAGAATGAATTAGACGCAACAGAAACATTCGCTTTGTAATAACAAATGGCACGGGTCCGGAAGGTGCCGGCATGTGCCGGCACGTACCGGCACGCGTCCGGCACGGGGTCTGGAAGTTGCCGGCACGCGTTCGGCACTTACCGGCATGTGTCCGGAAAGCGTCCGGCACGTACCGGCACGCATCCGGCACTTATCGGCACGGGTCCGGAAGATGCCGGCACGAACTGGCACGGTTCCGGCACTTACCGGCACGGGGTTCGAAAGTTACCGGCATGTGCCGGCACGAACCGGCACGTGTGCGGCACATATCGGCACGCGTCTGGCACATTCTGGTATGTCCCTTACTAAGTGAAAGAAATGCCTCGTACCTTCTTCCTTGGCTGCCTCTTTGGCAATTGCATCGCTTGTGAAGTGCCCGTACCAGGAGAATAACTATCTTGTCCTAAAAGAATCAACTCAAAGGCAGAAGGATCACGGCGAGTAGATGTATCAACCTTCAATGAAGCACAGCCGCGACCAACTGAACGAGTGACCCTTTTGGCAGGTTCTTCAAGAGAAGTACTTTCTGGGCTAGCAATCTCTCTCAATTTTCTTAACATCTGCAATTGCGAGGACCCATCTAACTGTTTGAATTTCTGAGCAATTATATCCAACTCTGGTTCACAGCTCAGCTGAATACTTAGCACATTTGAAGCTGGCATCATATCAAGTTTTCTCCAATGAGGATCTATGCAATCCAAGGGAATTGGCCGACCTTCCATCCTGAACCGTGCAATCTTATGGCCGCATGGTAAACCATGTGTGCACCGAATAGCACACCCACAAACTGAAGCATCAATACCAACTGAATCGGCTCGCTTCGTTTGAGCGAGGATCTGATTTAATGCACTTATAGAAATGAAACCTCGCAATACTTTGAAATCAGCAGGCTTGAAGTCGTGTTGCACGACCGTCAAACTCTTCTCAAATGAGGCTTTAATGTCACTATGTTGTAACTCAATTAAATTATGTATTTTTGTCCAAGATGATTCGAAATTCCCTTGGCTTGATCCAAGCTGTCTTTTCAGCCTTGCATGTGCACTTTCAACCCTGGAAAAGTAAATAAAATTTAATAAAAGGGATATAACAATTGCATTATTAAATTATAAATTTTTTAAATTTATTAATTCTTTGTGATACCTATTAGTTATCAAATTCCCGTAGTGCCTACATGTGTCCGTTCATGCTGCAACAAATCTTTCCTTGTACTTACTCAGCCAAGTTTCTGACACATATCGTAAAGCATCTGGGTAGGTAGTAAACTCTCTCTCGAGTTTTGTCCAGTGATCATTAAACTCATCTTCTATAGTGGACAACACAAGTATATTCCAAGTCATTATAAACTTATCCCATTTCTCCTTTGTTTCAAATAACCTTTTGCACTAGGCCAAAACATTCCTACTAATATGCCATCTACATAGCAAATGTGTTGCCGTAGGAAATACCTTCTGAATTGCATTCAATAGAGCCAAGTCTCTATCTGTGACTATCACCTCAGGCAGAACATCATCGTCCATGATACTGCGCAATCTCTCTAATGCCCATGTATAATTATCTTCTCGCTCAGAGTCCATATACATAAAAGCAATAGAAAGTATTAGGTCAGTTGATATCACCCTGACAATCTCTAAGAGAGGAAGATGATATCTATTAGTCTTGTAAGTGCAATCCATTATCAACACACGAGGAAATGCACGTAACAAGTCTATACTGCCAGGGTGTGCCCAAAACAAGTCACACATCATCAGACTTGATACAATTCCTATGCCACTCAATGTACTTACACTCAGATAATTTACCAAGAAGATGTTGCATCTGAGATCTCCCAGCAATCTCTACAGCCTTGCACTTCTGTCGTGCATTGTAGATTGTCTTCATTGTCGTAACATTGAGGGCATCCCTTTGCTTCAACGTAGATAAAATGTCCTTAGGCCGAACCAAACTCTTTGACATCTCCACTAGTATTGTAGTCTCCTCCTTAGATAATCGTCCCGCATATGAGTGCCCCTCGAGATGCTTTGCAGCTGGATGATTGTGCACGCCGCAAATGACCGTTAACATCCAATCATCTGCAGTGTCCAATTTCTTCCCTCTTAAGGTAAAAGGACATCCATACTTCTTAGTGCCACTGACCCTGGTCTTTGATCCCTTTTCCTTGATGTGTTTATTTTGCAAGTACCGCTCCTCTCGCAAGAAAAAATAATTCTTGGTTTCTTAACATTGCTGCCTGAATCGGATTTTTTAATAATAACGACAAATCCATTCCTCTTTCCGACTTCCCGATACCAATTACACATTTCTTCTCTACTTTTGAATATCTATAAAATAAATAGTTTTATGTTGGCAGACAATTATAAACATTGCTCAGTCAAATAATACGAAAATAAATGTAATTAAATTTATCTCGTAAGTTGTAAATTCATTTGTGTAATCCATTACACAATCGGAGCCAATCACGCTGCATTCGGTCGAAGCATCGTTCTGCACGATCAAATAATAAATTTTAATTTCTGTTCGGCTACACATGGCCGAACATAAGAATTCCTTCGTCCGAACAGAAGAATTCCATTAAGGCCGAACGTATTTAAGTTGTTCGGCTTATTGTGGCCGAACAAAGCTAACCTGTTCGGCCACAAAGGGCCGAACAACACACGAACTGGGAAAAAAAAATGGAAATGGAGATATAAACCAACCTTTGCGACCGTAGTACATTCATAAATTATTAATTGCTTGTTCATTGCTTGTCTTGAGGTTGAAATTGCTTCAATCGATGATCCAATGATAATCCGGAGTGAGGGAGGCGGGAGGACGATCGCAGGGGCTGTTTGGGGGGCTCAGGGGGGCCACGGGCTCAGGGGGCTGTTTGGGGGGGGGTGGAGGGATATTTTGGTTCTGAAATTTTAGGAGCAAAAACACCATTTTTTAATATGGCATGAGGGGATCCTCAGTTAAAAACGCGGGCCAAATAGAACGACCCAACCTCAAAACGTATGACCAGTGGGCTAAATAAGTGCAGTTACAATGGTATAAGATGGATGCAACTCCAACAAAGAATAGATGAACATGAACTACCTTCACAATAGCAAGGTTGATGGCCATGACAAAATGTTGCAACCTAGTTATGTAGGAATGGGAAGGGCAAGTTTATGCACAATAATAATATTTTCTTTAATTACGATCACATCCATCAATCAAACGCTTGATTCTATTGACTCATTGGTGGCATGCATTAGACAGAGCTCTACCAAGAAGCCTAGCTTAAGCCAATAGAGTGCACAGTAGAGGGTGCATGGGTCGGCCAATACTGGCCTAAAAATGGTCAAGAAGACAAAAAAAGCCAGAAGATCTTAAGATCCATCGAATAACTGTACAAGCTGGTGAGAATTGACATGCTTTTATTACAACTCTAGGATGGCCATCCAATTAATTCCTAATGTGCTAATGTACACAAAAAAAGAAGAAAAGAAAGTGCCCATCATAAGTGTTTCAGGAAATAATTTTGTTCGATGACGCTCGTTATTTGTTAACAAATCACAGGAGCAATCAATTACTGTAGGACAAAAAAAAGCTAATGTGGGAGTGACTTTGTACAAGCAACATGGAAGGAATCACAACTAAAAAGCAGAGCAATGAAACTTTTTTTTCTTTTGGTGTGTGTCAGCACATTTTGTACATTAGTGAAACAATGGAAAAGTATGATCAAACTACCTTCTTACTATTCCAGCAATCAGAGAAAGCAGTTTAATCGGTGAACTAATTTCTCACCTAGTCTTCCTTGATGTGCCTATTTTCCTTTCACCCCTCCAGCATTCCAAAGAACAAACTTGACCAACAAAGTAATACTCAGCTGAGTTTCTTGACTGGTTGACTTGCTTAATTTTTTTCTATTTACCATTCCACAGGACTATTAGCTGTACATATAAGGTTCATTTAAACTATTGAGCTTCATCATCCACTTCAAAGTGTTATTGTCAACTTACAATGAGAATAGGAAAGCGACCAATTACTAGAGAAAAGAAAAACAACATCAACATATAAGGTTTGTTTCAGTCACCCAATTCCCAGGTAATGCTTGCCTGTTCCTTAAGGATAGGATAAAGAGCCTGGGCAACATTTAGAAGAAAATGATCTGCACCATGACTTGCTAAGAGAGAAACTGACACTGGAAGATTATCATGCATTCCAAGTGGTATATTAATCTGTAAATAATGCAGAATGTAGAAAAAAATAAGAAATATAGGCAGTCAAGTTTTGATTGAACATAAATTAATGTAGAATTTAGACAATTATCATTGCCAAATATCAATACAAAAAAATACTTTAAAAAATGAATACCTGGCAAACCTGGACATTCCAGCAATAGAGAGCAAGCCAAATACTTTGGCACGATAAATTTCCAATGTTGGAGCCTCCATACATAGTTTAGGTGGAGGCCCAGGAACTGTAGGAATCGCAAGGACTCCATGATCCTATAGGAATTAAGGAAAGAAAATGAAGAAGACCAACTTTAGATATATTAAAAAGGAAGATCATAATAACTGCTTAGATACGAAAATTCAAGTACTCAAATTGACAGAGGTAGAAAATAAGAAGTCTGGATATCAAATTCTTCATCATCTTTCTCTGAAGCTATTGCATCTTTCAAAAGATATCTAAATTCATTTGAATTTCCTTCTAGCTAAAATATCATTACGTAGAGCCAAGAATAACTAGTTACAAGAAATTGAAGTGGAGAGATGGCAAGCAGCAAATTATAGCACATTCATGTGACTTGCCCGATCCTGGCACTAAATTAGTTACTTTTACTAATGTAATTGTCTGTTTAGGCATAAAATGAGTCCAGTAATTTTGAAAACTCACAATAAAGAGATGCTAGAGCTTCAGTTTGCATAAGCAAGGAAATCTATACTTATTATCTGCATTTGAAATATACCTCCCATGCTTTAAGTGGAAAATAATGTATGAACTATTGAAGGTAATTTGTCAAGATTCATTCTAAAACTTAAACAAAAAATCATTTTGATCCATATATCACATTGCTTGACTTAGTTACAAATCTACCCACATGCAAATATATATTCCATCACCATAAAATTGACAGAGTGCTTGTTTATTTTTAAGTGCTAATTATTGGTGAATTTCTAATTCATAATGTCATTGTTGATTTCAGACATTTCAATGACTGCAACTTTGTGTGATGTATATGTTGAAAGGTGTAATAGTAGTACATTGGTGATGCTTCCATGTATCTGGAAAACCTGTCACAAGTATAAGCCATGATACATGAGTATCCACATGTGTTGTAATAATTACAATTAAATGGTATTAGCAACTAGAATAATTATAAAAGAACGTTATTGATTAGCAAGGCTGGAAGCATGTTATCTTCTAAATGCTATGGAAAAAGAAAGTGTTAGTGTTGTATGATGGTAGATAGGATTGCTAACAAAAGATGTATTCCTAAGCAGAATTTTAAAATTAAATTAAAGATATGGTACACTTGGTATATTGCAAATTTCACTTAATACCTTGATCATTGACCTCTGTGATGAAGCATGATACACATTGTTGACTCCTTCCCTAATAGTTTGAGCTTTTGGGATCTAGTGGTTGGTTAACATGGTACCAGGGCTGGAGGTCATAGGTTCAGATCCTTATTCAGGCCAGTTTTTCTTTAATTCACGCATTTGTTAACTGGAGGCTTTCTTCTGTTGACTCATTCCTGATTATTTCTCAAGTCATTATTCGCTCATATTATCTTAGTCACTTGTCATTCATTTATGCCTTCATGTGAATGGTCCGAGCCATGTCAAGGCATGACATATTTTGTTGAACCCTTCCCTAACAACTTAAGCGTTTATGGTCTAGTATTTAGTAATCACTCCAAACAGCAGAAGACCACTTTTAATTCCATTATGGTGGGTAAAGCTCATTGTTGAAGAGTCTGTGCCCTCACCAATGTATATACTATGGAATTTGATAGGTTTTTCAGTGTCTGGTGTGCATCAAACTCATTCATGTTCTACATAGATTCTTCAAGCTAACAGCGAGAGTCAAGGCAACAATATAAAATACCATCTTGACATTATTTCCTCATACATAAGGAAGGTCGAGTGAGCATTACTGCTATTTCTTCTGACAAAAAAAAACATTGATAAATATGGGTGTCGCTAATTGCATTGCAGGTCTGAACTTGAAGTTGTACATTGCAAAAAGATAGCATTGCCATCCTAAATGAATTTTTTTCCACTTCTCTCTTTCAATGCCAATATTATGTGGATATCTGCTGGAGATAACTTCTCCTTCAGATTTCTTTTTTTTTCAAAGGAAATCCTCTTTTAGATCTATATATATTGTAAATGATCAACAAACATACTAATCTTGACTGTTCTTTTTCCACAAAGGCAACACTGCATGAAAATCAAACTACATTGTAGGCCAAAGCTCTTGTTCTTCATCACATTGCCATCAACAGCTGGTCCAATGTGGACACCTGAATATATGGAGGACTAACAAAATGTGATTTGATATATTGTTCAAATGAAGTTTTCTTTGAAAGATCAACGAAGAGCTTTAATAGGACCTATGGGTAAAAGTTTGACAAAGACTCAAAACCATGTTATATTGTGAGTGAATAGCACGTGTTTATTAGGAAGGATAATTTGAAGAGCAACCACCTGCTTCTGCCCACCTGCAGATAGGGGTGGTGTCATGTTTTGATCGGGTTGAAAATACATCAACCCAAACACGACCTGTGAGTTAAACGGGTTAGGTAATTTGGACACGAACACGACCTGACTCAGAACACGATTAACATGACACGACCTGTGACCTGAGAGGGCGGAAGAAATAAAACCCGCATGAAATTTTATAATGGGAAATGAGCCGGCGAAAGGAGCGTAGAGTCGAAGAGAGCGGTGGTGCGAGTAAAAATTATCGTCATTTAAACTCTCTAAAATGTCATTAAACAGTCATTATTAGTATTTTATCATTTATAACGTAATTGCTTAAGAGTGAAGGAAGTTTCTCAAGAAAAAAGAGTAACGGCAGTTGCTTTTATTTTTCACTTTCTTTTCGTTAGAGGGGATTGTGATACAGGTCAGACGGGTTCGTGTCAACCCGATTAAATACACGGGTCAATTTGGGTCAATTCGGGTTAAGCGGTTGAACCCGAACACGACCCATTTAAATTTCGTGTTGGCGGGTCGTGTCATACACGGGTTTGTACCAAAAAATAGTCAACCCAAACCCATTTAATTTGTGTCGTGTTCGTATCGAGTTATCGTATCGTGTCAAAAATTGCCAGCCCTACCTGCAGAGATACATATAGCCTTGTCATGATGGAACTGAATTGAGATTAATATGTTTTCTTTCCTAATTTTTTTTTATTTTTTTATGTTTTGAGAAATTTTGAATTTTTAATTGCCAGCTTTTTCTCAAGAAAAAAAGTTCTCACCTCTGTCCCAAACAATCATCTTGAAGAGGTATGGAAATTTCACAAAAGCAGGATAATCAGAATTTGACATTTGGCATGGTAATCAATCAACCGACATGTCTCTCAAGATATGGACTCATATAGTACCAAAGTTAATGTCTCAGAAAATATTTTAGAAAAATTGATAACAATGTCCTGACAAAGTGTACATGAAATTTGCTTTTAAGATATTCATCAGTTAATAAGTTCATAAATTTCATTTTGGACTAGTTTTTATTCTGAATATAGAGAGCCCAAGTTCGACATGGCTACATTTTTCTAGCCATAAATTCCCCTCTAAAATACTGAAATCTGGATGGGCAATTTTCTAGGCAACAAACAGGACAATATTTGGAAATGGGTAGGATTTATACCTGGATTCTACTAACCATCATAGTACGATTTAGACCTGGATTCTACTCACCATAATAGTTCAGGTGAGATCAGGGTGGACAGATCAATTGGTGACTCTATCTACACTGATAAAATAGTAGCTTCGCAAGCCATGGAGAAGTAGAAGTATCAAGAAAAAGAAAAAGAATAAAGCAAAATTAATGCTAGAAATAAAATGGAGAGAAAAGCAATACCTCCAAAAGGGCACTCAGTGCAGCTTGAAGTTCAGTCCTTATGGCATGACACCCTTCTGTGTTTTCATATGTCACAGAAAGGGCTTGTGAAACTCTTTCAGATATTCCAGGACCTAATTTAGGTTTGACAGTATTAACCCATTCTTCATGATTAGCTTTGAACTCAGACCTACACATAAAAATGGTAACTTTAGATTTTTGCATTAAAAACTTGATAATAGTGCAATCAAAGTATTATAAATACTGATAAAATCTAGCAATTTTTTATAAAAAAATCTGTGGTCAATTTTGCAAGGATAGACTTGACCATTATAAGGCAGTTAGTTGGGGATAAAAAGGATTTCTAAATTCTCCAAATAAGAACAATCAATAAAAAATTATGGCAGCCGCTAACAAAGGCCAATAAATTTGTGCAATTAAAATGTATAAATGAAACCAGAGAAGAGAATGGACTGTTATCAAATGGCATCTATGTTTCACTAAGTAACCACCAGTAAATTTAAGTTATCATAACACTATATAAAAGCAGATTAAATTCCCAAATTTTCAATTTCTAAAATGACCCTAATTAATTATATCTCTCTTAGATGTTTAAATTTTAAAACATGCAAAACTTCTATTAGAAGAAAAAAATAACAAGGTTCCTTACAATAATGGACTTTGAAGAGTCCAAGGGGAGTGGACTGTAAGAAATTATCCAAAGAAGGAACTCTCCTCAAGATAGGATTTCCATGATTATATGCATAGTATGAATGCCAAGTCCAAAATCCAAATTTGTAGTGATTGATAATAGCAAAAACTTAAATTTATTTAGATTAAGAATACATCATACCAGATAAAATTTAAATAATTTTTCAAGAATGGTATATTAGCATCTATTATATGTGCAAATATTTTTAAAATTTACCCTTTATCTGAAATCTCTACTAGTAGCCACATGCATTCACTCAAATGTGGGGTCTAGACATGTGGAATAAACATAAGTTTCAATGCAAGTAAGTGCGTAACAAATATTGGTGGATACATGGGTGTTTGTCTACACATACCAATATGCATAAACAAATTTGCACATTCATCCATGCATACAAGCATATATACAAGATGTGTATAGAGATGTGCTATAATGCATGATTAGCAAAACATATGTCAACAATAATTCAGGCCTCAGATATTTAATTTTGCATGTGTTCCCGAGTAAAATGCAAAAAATATGCATTGAACATACTAAAGGTAATAGTTTATTCAAATAAAAATAATTATCAAGCAATGAATTGATTCAACCAGATTTATCTTGATTCAGAAATGTCAAATGAATAGCTGTTCTGAAAGTTAAGGAAAAGCATTCAGAGCAAGTTTCACATTGAGGCCACCCATGTCAACTTTTCTTGAGCATGTTTGCCACATTGTTCATGTGGTTAAGAAGGATGGATGCAAATATTGAATATTGATGCACCTTGATAAACATATGCTGATGCAAACATCATAAGTCTATCCTTAGGGCACTCCGGTACTGTTTGTGCAGAAGAATGGGAGTATTTGGCTCTATATTGACTACTAAGAGCTCAATACGGTACTGTTTGTGCAGAAGAATGGGAGTATTTGGCTCTATATTGACTACTAAGAGCTCAATACGGTAATAGCGTGGAATAATTATCATTACCCAGAATTGATGACTTGATTGATAGATTGCAAGAAGTACAATTTTTCTCAAAAATAGACCTTTGATCTGGCTACTACTAGCTCAAGATCAAGGCTGAAGATGTGCTTGAGACAGCCTTCAGAAGAAGATTTGGGCATTATGAATTTCTAGTAATGCCTTTTAATTTGATCAACACACCTGCAACATTTATGGATTTGATGAATAAAGTGCTCATGCCTTTCCTGGAGCAGTTTGTAATAATTTTTATTAATGATATTTGATAAACTCTAAAGGCTAGGAGCGCGAGAACCATTTGACAATAGTCCTATAAACCCTTGGAGAGACAAAACCTTCCATGCTAAGCTGCAAAAATATGAGTTCTGGTACAATAGTGTTACCTTCCTTGGATATATGGTTGCTAAAGATGGCATCTCTATAGACCCAAAGGTGGAAGTTGTTGTGGAATAGAGTCAGCCGACAAATGCGTTCGAGATTCATGGCCTCTTAAGATTATTCAGATAATACTGAAGGTTTGTTGAAGGATTCTCTTACATATTGCTATGCCTTTGTCCCACGTAACTTAGATGAAGAGTTAGGTTTGAGTGGGTGAAAGAACATGAGCAAAGTTTTCAGGACTTTAAGAGGTGATTGGTGATAGCCTTACTTCTTACATACCATTAGGGACAAGAGGGTTCACTTTATACAATAATGCCTCTCGAAAAAGCTTGGGCTATGTTTTGATGTAAAATGAGAAGGTTGTAGACTATGCCTCTAAACAACTAATGCTTGATGAGTAGAATTATCTCATTAATGATCTCGAGCTCATAGTTATGGTGTTTGTTCTAAAGATCGAAAGGAATTATCTTCATGAAGAATCACATGAATTTTTCATCAAGGTATGCAAAATCAATATTGAGACCTATAGATACATTATAGGTTCGATACGGTATGTACCTTGTATCAAGACTATGTGTGCTCATTCTTTTCACTCTTAACTATAATATCACTCGGTACCCGATCGTATGGATCGGTATCAGATGATACGGGTCAGTACCACATGGTTCAGATCAGTCGGATTGGTTCAGTTCATATAGAATCGAAATTCCATACTATACCAGTATCTTATTGGTACGATATGGTAAGGTTGATAAGGGTCTATATGATAGACCTTGATTTGAAGTTTTTATGGATCATAAAAGTTTGAAGTATATCTTTACTCAAAATGAGTTAAACTTGAGGTAGAGAAGATGGCTAGAGTTGTTGAAAAATTATGACCTTAGTGTTAATTATCAGCCCCTCTAGTGACCTAACGGCTTTAATCACTTCTTAGAGACATCATGGGAGATCTGAAAAAACTGATGATTGAAGTGCAGTTAAACTGGCTTGATGTCTAGCTTGCCACCCCCCAGATGCATCTTGCCTTGGTTAAGAGAATCACGACATATCAAGAAGGAGATCTAGAATGAGAAAAGATTAGAGAAGTAGTGTAATCTAATGTCAAATAAGATTAATATATGAAAATGGAGCTATGAGGTTTGGTAATAAGTCGTGTTCCCAAAATGTTAAAATTAAAGGAGATTGTGGAGGAGCCCACAGCTCTCCATACACCGTGCATCCAAAAGGTGCCAAGATGGACTGAGATTTTAGAGAACTTTTAGTGGAGGGGCATGAAGAGAGATGATACAATATATTGCATAGTGCTTCGTGGGTCAACAAGTGAAATCTGAACATCAGAAACCTGCGGGACCGTTACAGTGTCTTCTATGGTTCCTTAGTAGAAAAGGGAGCACATTACTATGGATTTCATGGTTGCTATGCCTGGAACCCCTAAGGGAAAGATGTTATCTAGGTGATTGTTGACTGATGGACTAAATTTGGCATCTTGCCTTTTAGAGTTATATTCCCATGGAGAGGCTGGCACATATGTATATAAAGTAGATTGTCAAACTGCATGTGATTCCAATTTCCAATGACTATTGTGTTAGACAAAGATACTATGTTTGTGTCTCACTTCTGGAATAGCCTACATAAAGCCATGGGGATCGAACTGATTTTCAGTATTGAATTTCTATACAAATCTATTAAAACTAGAAGTTTACTCATGAATTACAAATTATTATAAGTGGTTAAGTAGCTATTTCTGAACTTATTTGATCCATTCTTACTAAAGTTTTGATTACTTACGAAGCCATCAATTCGCTCCTCATTGATTTTATTTTTACAAAACCTGAAGCATAGGAGGGTATTCACAGATATCAGACAAGAGCTTATATTAAGCTTCTAGATTAGTCTTATGGTTTATAGCACTTTTTGAATATTGTGGATTGTTGATCATTGATCAATGTTTGAACTTTTGAAAATGATAATGAGAACAGTTGTAATTTGGTTTAGATCTAATAGAATTTGATATTTGTATTTATCTTCAAATTGCATTTTTTTGGTTCAATTGTATAATGTATATTAGATAGGTTAGCGCCATGCATACTATGGGGTTCAAATATGAGTGTATGCAAGAGGTTATCGTGTTTCTTGACATGAGTTGCAATTTGGGGGCATGATACCTTCCTTTCCACTTCTTGATTGTGCTTAAAGATAATTAAAAAATGATAAGCCTGCCTGAAACACAACTAGAACTCTGAAAAAGAGGAAGAAGAAAGTAATTTATGTGTATTTTTATTCATCAATCTCTTAGGTATATATACAAGCTATAAATCATATGTTAGGAAATAGAAATGCAGTCTACTTTCTATTCTAGAAATGCAATTTGTAACAATCCTTATGAATCAGAATCAAATATATTTACTTCCTATTCTAGAAATATAATATGTAACACCGCCCAAGTTTGTTGTTTCATACCAGACCTCATACTAGTACCACACTGATACAATGTTGGTATGTTTGGTATATAGGTCAATTTGGCATACTAGGACTCGGTACACACTCCGCACTAAGTCTTGATTTAATACCGGTATAATATGACATGCCCAATATGGGATGATATGCATCAATATGGCATACCATAAGGTCCATGATGCCATAACCTTCCTATAAAGAAAATGTTAAGAAAAATGTGCATCTCAGATTTAACTCATCTAAGAGAGCACCCTATCTAAGCACTTCAAAAGTTGATTCCTTATTGAGCACCCCACTATGTTTGTGAATTGGTGTAGAGTCCATGATATCTACATAACAATAGCTAAGATAGAAGGAAATGATATTGAAGAAGTAGCAGATATAAGTTGATAATTTTTTACTAATTCAAACAAGGGCAATATAATTTTTGTCACACCTTTTATTGCTTAATTAAATTGATAACTTTTCTAGTAGTTCAAAATGAGCCCATAACCCTTTCCCATTCACATTAGTATTGTTTAGTAAATATTTTAACATTAAAAATTTTAAATCAAAAATATGATTAAAACAATATTTTATCTAATAAACAATGGTTGGAAAAATAACTATTTATTAAATAACATAATATTTTTATTTTTAATTATGTGGGAAAATATTTTTGTTTGACAAATAGTGCAAATAATATTATGTTATTTTTCTTTTTGTCTAATGAAGTCTCAGTGAAGCAAGGCTTGTTGGACCAAAAGGAAGACAATGGCATTAGACAGTGGATTTGCTGGGCATTTAAGTATAACTAGCCCTTCAGAGGTGGCTTATTCATGTAGATATAGTTTGCCATACAAAAGTAGATGGGCACCCATCGGGTGGCATATAATCCATGTAGAAATGTGCCAAGCTTGAACTCCATGAAAATGCCATGAACTCAAACCATATGAAGGGTAAAACTGACATTTATTTAACTCAGAGGGGAAACAAGGGAGTAGTAGTTCTGTGGTTTGTGATCAGTTGAAAGGTATAGACCAAATCTAGAAAGAAGAGTGAAAAGTGGCCATCTGTAAAGTAGGCCATTTTGGTAGAATTTTGTGCAATGTTCCCCAAAAAACAAGGTTTCTCAGGGAGTATTTCGAAGGAAAAAAGGCAGAAAAATCACTTTCTATGTGGTAATTGGAGGTGCTGCTAACTGTATCTGCCAATTACTTTCCATTTTTCTCTTTCACTATGCCTACTCCTTCAAGTGAGGATATTAAATGCCATATTGGACACAATGGGGCTGCATCCAACATGTATCAATATCTGCTATGCATTCAATACAGCCTTGGCTGATGTTTTGGAATGAATTTTTCTTGTTCCTAGATATTTAACAAAGACAAAACTATTTATTAAGTTTAAAGCTGTCATTGTCTCTCTCTACTTTGTGCAAATGATACATGAAAAAATACTTTGTCCTAGAATCTTTTTCTACATCAACCGTATCTATGAGTATATTGCAACCTAAGAGAGAGCATGAAAGCGAGCAATGGAAATTGCTCTGACTGCCAGTTGTATTAAGTGGAAAAGGAAAATGAGAATGGGCCTTGATGATACCATTCTTTTTTGAGTTTAAAGGCAATTAGGTCTTAAGCAAGCTTCTCAAGCAGGACTAAGGTTTTGCTCATAGATGGTTCTAGGCAGTATTGTTTATGTAGTTCACTGTTAATACAAAGCAAATACAGGCGAAGTTAGGAAAAATGGCACATTTAAAAAATGCAAAAAAGCGATAAGCAAGAAAAGCAGCAGTAATAATTAAAAATCTAGTACCATGGTAAGGAATCACTTAGACTACCTTAACAATGTACATGACTTACAGAGAATGTAATAAGAAATTATGTTTGCAAAATAAACCAGTGAATTAATACTTGACAGCGTAGAAGGAAAGAAGATCTTAATTTATATAACAAAATGCCAAAAGCCCAAAACTTATACAATTTGTTAGATAGCTAAATTTTCTACACAGTTACCTCTCCCTAGTCATCACTTCAATTTGTATATTTGGGGATTGCTGTCACAAATTATTTTGCAGTACCCCATTTCTTCTTCAAAGTCATATTTTAGAGCAAAAGGATGAAGTAACCAATGAAATCAGCAACAATAAATATATTGAAGTAAACTGAACAAGCCAGACCTTTGAAGCAGCCGCATGGCATGTGAAAGAGCTGCCAAGGATGGTACTGTAGACGCTTGATTTTCAGAGACATTACTCATAAACTTTTGTAAGCTAGGAACTTTATGGTGAATATAGTCACCGAGCTTTTCATGGCTTACAATATGGCCTATAGAATCAAAACCATATGTCAGAAACAAGCCAAACTTGGAGAATATGTGAGGCCAAAGTACTGAATGTGGCTATAGATATAATAAAAGAGTAATTACTTACACCCAAATAATTTATCTACCGATTTATTGAGGATATGAGAAATTTGGTCACTCGGAGAACCCAATAGTTGGAAGCAGTCTTCCGGAATAACAATGCGAGTCGGTTGCTTGGTAGCTTCAATTGGTAATTGCAACAAAACATGGCCTACTCGAGTTAAAGTAACGGGGTCTCTAGCAAACCATCCTGGATAAAACAGTTTGGTCCATTACTTCATAGAAGACAAAAATAATCAGCTCAGAGTAGGAGAAAACCATTGCATAGACTCCATTAAAACCTAAAAGTTCCCAACTATTAATGAAGGATGATAAAAGTATATAACTTTGTTACTACACATGGCAGAGTTTCATATGAATTTAGGTATCATAGTTATCACTAATCTTGCAAGAAGAAGAAAGCATTGGCCTAATAAAATTCAATATTCATTAATGGTACAATCAACAATCCAAAAAACATTAAGACAGAAAACAAAAAAAGGGCCTCTGGAACCATTTAATAACTAATTTTTTTTATATTTCTTTTGAATGAAACAGTATATTTTCATAACACTATGACTTATATTTAATTATATAGAAAATGCCAATAGCAAACATAAAATGAAATCTTAAACTAACATCAGTAAACTGTCAAAGCGATGGAGCAGCAACTAATCAGCAAATTTCATTTTTCGTGCCACCTGTAATTGCCAAATAAAATGGCTATTACAACAACATGATCATGTTAGGTACTGAATTATAAATTTAAAACTCAAAAGGAAAACTTCACATAGGTATTATTTCTAAAACGTATCTCTGAGATATGTCAAGAAATATAAAAACTTGGATCCAAGATTGGCACACCGTGTCCTTGACCTAATATGGATAAATGACACAGCTGAATCCCTTGGTGAAGTTGGCATTTCCATGATATCCACCCTATTGACAAAATGAGTGCCCATCTTTATATGGACAGTGCTATCGTTGGATTCAAAGCGAATCACATGAACATCAGTTGATGATTATGTTCACACGTGTAAATTATATATAAAGAACAACAATGTTATTGTTTCTGTGATGTGGATTCTCCACCCTAACTACACAGTGTGAAACTTAACCTCATGTTACAGATAAAGATTCCCTCTAATGTGCAGAGAAATAACCCTTTAATTGTGCCAAGATACTGTAATCACCTATGAACTCGCCCAAAAAGATTAGCTGAAAGGTGTTATTTGGGTTTCTTAACCCTATATATACACCTAAGATCTGCCCAGTGCACAACTTATATGGAGGCTAAACATGTGGTAACATAGGTTCTTACAGATACTGTCCATTGTAACACCCATACAAGTGCAAGAACCCATCTCACCTATACATGTGCTTGAGCTTCAGATACAAGAATCAACCAATATTTCCCATGTAAAATTTGAATGTAGATTCGTTTGTTAGACTCAAAACCAACTGAAAATAAGCCAGTTTTAAGGACTAACATAGTAGACATGTCACTTGAGTCCCAGTCAACTTATTTATTGTAGCAATCCCTATTAACCCAGTTACCTGTTACCATCCTATAAATTGGCACCAAGCGAATAGAATATGAACTAAATCCTTACTAGATGTCCCTAAAAGGCTGCCAAAAATTGTTGTGGAAGAATTTTAGTTAAGCATTGCACTACCAAACTTTTTTAATGTAAAGTGGATACTGCTGTTCAAACTACTATCTAGTCTAAAAACTGAAGTGGGTAGGGAATTTTTAGGAATTCATCAGTCAGTTGCTAGCTAGGAACCAAGATTCCTCCTTACCAACGGTATCAAAGCTTTGAGCCATAGGAATGACGTTGGCTGTAGATATGATGCCATGTGAAGGACGAAAACCAAAAATACCACAGTAGGCTGCAGGAACTCTAACACTTCCACCAGTGTCAGTACCTGTTGAAATAATCATAAACCAAACAAGAGATGCATTAAAACAAAAACCACATTTTATCTAGATTGGTATTATGCAAGAGGACTATTCCAATATGTCAACATATCCCTGAAGCTAACATGTGTTGTGCACATGTATGCATGTATATTTGTATGTATCAAAATTCTCATTGATATTAATAACCAATATCATTTGTATAATGCATTCTCTAAGGGATGATATATAACATAACATAAAAGATGGAATAAGGATATAAAAGAGACACCTAAACCAGTTCCAGAAGTTATACAACCATCAAAGGTCAAAATTTCAGAAGACAAAAAGGAAAAAATTAAAATGCTAAATTTTGTTGATAATGCAACTTATAGATTTTTTTTTTTAAAGGATAAGCATAAGCATGTATACTTATTTAATTGCATCAAATGCTTTATTTTAAACGGAATTTATAATATGGAAAAGCAATTAACATGCACATTGTTAACAATCTGACAAATTAATTAGTAAACAGTCAGTCAACAAATTCCTGTAAGAGATCCTTGATATCCTAATTAAAACTTGGGGCTTATCCACCGCATGTTGCTTTTCCTCCAAACAGGTGCTCTGGGTAATGTATCCTTCTCTAGTTTATCAAAGTATGCAAATTGCATGTTGGCAAGGCAATGCAACATCTATCTTTCATGTAATAAATATTTTATATTTGTTACTATGTTTACTCTATCAATGAGGATTCCCAGGTATTCTCTGTGTAAGATGACTGACATCTCTTGCATAACCTGACTACAGGCATGATTGGTGAAAAAAACTTTGGAAGGTGAAAACTTCTGTTCTTGTATGGGACGTGGAAACTTTTATCTATGATTTGTTGATGTATTTTCTCTTAAAGAAATTTTCATTATTAAATGCTTCCTCTTTAAAAGTAAAATGCTATAGAATATCATCAAATTTTCAGGTGTTCCTTATCTCAGAACTACCAGTTCTGCTTTCATGCTTCAAAAGTTCATGCTTAACAATCTTGATCGCAAAAATCGCAAATCCTATTGATGTTTTACATGGTTGCTCCTTAATGACTGGCTTTGTTGCAGTCTAAGGCCTTGTTTGGGAAATGGGAAGATAATACCTAGGAAATGGATTCTAAGAAGCATGTACCTAGGAAATTGATTATTGAAAGTGAATTCTATGAAAAACAGTTTTAGCATGTTTGTTTGGTTATTTAAAAGAGACTTGGGAAGTATACTTTTCTGAGTAGCTTATATTTCATTGGCCACCCACTTTCTTGGAGAATAGAGAATACCATAGCTGCCCCTCGACACAAGATACAGGTTTGGTTGGCTCAACCTAACCACATTTAAGTGTTAAGTACAAAAAAAAACCTCAATATTATTTTTATATTAATATAATATATTTTAATATTATGAATAATGATATAATATAAAATAATTATAATATAATAATAATATCTTGAATAACAAAATTATTTTTTTATTTATGGGATCAAGGGCTTTTTTTTTGAATAAATATTTATAGCCAACTTTTCAATTCATGGAAAAGTGGCTTTCCCATGTCCTATATAAATAGACACTTCCCATTCAGACATGGAAAGTAACTTCCTATGGGAAGTTCTCTTGCCCATGGATCTAATTGAAACATCCAACCAAATGAGAGGCATTTTTCCATTTTCTTAATAATCTTTATATCCCATGCACATTTCCCTCCAATCAGATGAGGCCTGGTTTATTTCAAACCTCACATTGGTTTACATGCTTTTTCATTCATATCACCGCTTTGAAAGAAGTTGAGATTTCCCCTTAATATAATACAAGCATTTTGCATTGATTACACATATAATCATAGTAGTTTACATTATTGGACTCAAATTTTCTCTAGTCTAAACAAGGACTGAGGAGGTCCAATCTTCCCGTCATGATTATTTGTGGCCATGATTTGATGGGTCCCACATGGTACATAGGATGGCATGTCTCATCAATCATGGTGGTCACACCAATAATAGACAGCCATGATTGGAAAGCGAGACCTCTCTAATCCACATCTGGATTGGAGAGCCAATCCTTCATTATTATGGCCCTTACATAAGCATTCAATATGCTATCATACACTATCTTTTTGAAAGCTATTTTTATAGATATTTCTAATACTTCTATATCTTAGTGCAATCAATCTCTTTCCGGTCACCCTTATTATTGACAATATCACGCATGAGTTTAGATAGCGAAAGTATTCATGTGTAGTTCTTCCTTTTAGTAATTTATACTCATCAACTATCTATTTGGCAGCAGTTGCAATGGTCATGGAGCTTTAAAGTAGCATATATCTTTCAACTATCTTCTATTCCTTCAAGAAAAGCTATTTTATGGATATCTTAGTGCAATCAATCTCTTTCCGGTCATTGACAATATCATGCATAAGTTTAGATAGCGAAAGTATTCATGTGTAGTTCTTCCTTTAGTAATTTATACTCATCAACTATCTATTTGGCAGCAGGTTGCAATGGTCATGGACCTTTAAAGTATTTGGTGCATATATCTTTCAACTATCTTCTATTCCTTCAAGAAAAGTCCTATTGTTCAAAAGCAAGGTATATTGTACCACACTACAATAGTGTATACCAAGCATACCAACCGTAACCATATCAAAGGTATGTGGTACAGGAGATGTACCAAGTATCAGTATGCTAAATTGATCCTATACCAGGTGTACCAATACTGTAACAAGATGGAATCAATATTGAGTCAAGCACCGAGATTGAAAAATGTATTCGCTATATCAAGATGGTACAAGAGATGTACCAAACTGGTATGTGGTACAAAGGATGCACCAAGCATGAATATGCTAAATCGATCTTGTTCCTAGTGTACCAGGTGTACCAACACAGTATTAAGATGCTACCAATATTAGGTCTAGTACCAAGATAGAAAACCTTCTTCACAAGTAGATCAAATTTAGTTTAATGGCTTAAGTAAGCTATCAAAGCTCAATTAGCCCATGAATTAACTTAACATTGTGACAATTACATGGTAAGGCCTTCATTCCTGAGGTTAGACACATAATATGTGTTATAATCACTAATGTAGTTACCCACAAATGTCCTTTGAAACTAATGGATCTCAAGAATACAATTCATCATAATGTTCCCTAAAGAATCATACTATAATGACCTAGAAACTCACCCATGGTGTGTTATACCAGTGCGTGTCACCCCATACTGGGTGTACTATACCGTATTAATACCAAATCGAGACTTAGTGCTAGTATGTATTGAGTTTTTGTATGCTAAATCGACCCATGTATTGGATGTACAGATGTTGTAATAGTATGATGCCACTGTAGGGTCCCGTACCAAGATGGCGAACTTTAACTTCACCCAAAATGATGAGCCAAAAAGTGTCATTTGAGTTCTTTGATCCTATATAAGTATCTAAGATCTACCTAGTGCATAGCTAATGTAAGATTAACCACATGCCAATACGGGCTCTCACATATTCTTCCTATTTAAGCCTTCGCATCCATGTCAGGCTAAGGATGCAAATCCAAATTCAATCAAATCCAATTATAAACATCACAAACCCACCCACAATGTCCCCTAATTCACATGGATCATGGGCTGGGTCTGCTCTAGTACTATTTATAATGACCCAAGATCTCATCCATAAAGACTAGCCATAAGGTATTCTTTGAATTCTTCGATCCCATATAAGTATCCAACATCTACTTAACATATAATGATGTAGGACCATACATATGCCAACATAGGCTCTCACACATTTTAAGTTGATAAACTTAGTCAAACTTATAGAGCTTTCCTTAAGAAAAAATTAGCCACTGTAGCATATCATATCTAGGAAATGTGATGTGTTGTTAGCTTACTGATACAATAGAGGTGTGTATGCTTACACATAGCGTGAACCAGAATGTAGTAATGTTTATTAGCTCTTACTTATGGATATCACTTTGAAATGAATTTATATAGGTAGCCACACGGTAACATGTTTTACATCAAAAGAAGATTAGAGATAAACTTACCACAATATATAAGTCTCCGTAACACTATCTAAATAGGAACTTCTGATAGTACTGACAGTATGCATATAACACTTAAATTTTGTTTTGTATTTCTAAACATACCTACATGTACCCAGGAGTTTTGTCATAAGTTATGCTATTATTCATGTTGTTAATGTGCAGAATAATTATGTAAAATCAAATTGCATGATAATTTATTAGAAATTATTCGAAGCACATGTTAAACTACAATCAATAAAGATATCTAGGATACTTTATGATCCTAGATGAGTATAGTTCAAATAAAGAAAGTGCTTATTTATTTAACAAATGTGTTCCACCAGTCTAAAACAATTAATCATGATTTATATGAAAGAAATGTGAATAAAGTAGTGTGTCTTAGTTCTTTGTTCGTATATCACAAGTTTGGGCCCAAAATAGCACAATATATGTATGGTGATGGTCCCTGATCACACAGTCATGATACACCATGTTTTTTTCATGTTGTTCATTTCTTGAAATCCATGCTTATCCAAGGTTGATTTAATGATCCACCATACTGATGTTGTATTGCAGGAATCTTTATCTTTATCTTGATTGGAGACACTTTCATCCCTTACATGAGCAAAGAGTTACTGTCTCTAGCTCCAACAGAGGTATTTTGCAATCACTCACACCATTCAGCCATATTTTAGATCCGCCATGTACCTTTTAGCTTGGGCTAGTGATATCTACATGGCAAATCGTGCACTTTTCATCAGCCTAAATCAATTCTGTAAAGTATTAATGCATGGTGGGAATAAGATAAACTACAAGAGATGTTTGTTTTCCATACTTCAAGACATTGCATATAGGCTTAAGACCATGTTCTTATATCCAAAGATCACGTTCTAGCATTATCACCAACTTCTTTCATGCGACAGCAAACTTGACTTCAGTGAAGTAAAAAAGAAATGACCAATAGACCTTATTCATTTGTAATAGTGATAATGTAATTCTAAGTACAATTTGCACACACATCCTATCGTATTTAAGAAAATGAACTTGCTGTCAAGCCCACTCAAATATGGTCCTTTCTATTGTAATACCTGTATTGATGAGATGCATGTCAAGCAGCCAGAAGAAGAGAAATATAATTATTATAATTCAAGGAAAGCGAATTATTGGTTGGAAAATTGTGTGATGATTTTTGATGGCAATTGTCAAATCCAAAGATGAAAATATATGGGAACTCTTATCAATTTTCTTGTAAAAACAAACATAACAAGGTGATTTTGGTCACTAATGCTTGACTTGTTTCTTTATAGAAAATTTTGAAGCCAATGCTTTATAATTTACATAATGGATGCCAACACAGGCCAGAAATATATAGCTCCAGAATAAGGAAGATATGCAGGTTTATAGTTGTGGAGTAGAAGGTGTGAGGATGTGGATTTGATTTGTAAAATGTTTTGAGGTGACAATGGCAGTATAAATTTTGGGGGGGTGCCAGTCTAAGATCCGTGAGACTATTGCAGGTGAAGATGCATTAGATGGGGAACTAGGCACATTATAGAGGAAGGCATTAGGGGCAAGTAACTTTTTTTTACCCTTTCTTTGGATAGTTTGTGCTTATGGCCCATGCTTGAATATGAAATAATAAGATTTATGATTAAATTTAGATTTTGCTTGCTAAAGTATTGAATGGGTTTACAAGGTTCATTTTACGAAAAGATCATGATACTGACAATCCTTTCTGCTGAATGCAGGAGCGGGAGGTTGAATTTGGACCTAAATAATTTATTTTTCACATGGACTAGCAGGAAGAAAGATACCATATCTCACCATAGTCTAAAGGTGGGTATCATGTGATGCCTGAATCAAACAATAAGGCTATCTAGCGTCAATGCCTTATCCTCAATTCATCCCATTGATGTCAAGAAACATGACATAAATTTTAAACATTTCATGGCCCGCTGCTTCTGTTTGACCATATCCAACATACTGTGCAGGTAGACAATTCACTAGTGTCTATGGTATGCATACCATATACTGATTTATGCATTCTTCATACCATATACTGCTTTATGCATTCTTCCAAGGAAGAATTTGATAGCACATCTCACTTCTTGCCTTAGTCACATTACTGAATGAATGTTCTACTATAGATTTGTGTATCTTCTTTGGAAACTCCTCTGCCCTCTAAAGACATCATCTTGCATAAACATATATATTTATGTTCTTCACAAACTATCCATATGGCACTTTCTGAATTTTTTTTTTTAATGGGCACCAACTCAAACAGAGTCAAGTATTGTGGTGTTGTGCAATTACCCTAACTTTACTAGATGTTAAACTTTGTAAGGAACTAATACAAATGGAAAGACAACATTCAATGATACACACCATACAATTACAGTAAAGAAAGAATGTAGATGGGTCTATATGCTTGAAATGAT
Organism: Calamus simplicifolius; assembly: GCA_900491605.1. Taxonomy (NCBI): domain Eukaryota; kingdom Viridiplantae; phylum Streptophyta; class Magnoliopsida; order Arecales; family Arecaceae; genus Calamus; species Calamus simplicifolius. The sequence goes on along the minus strand of UESW01003981.1, from coordinate 706,464 downwards.
GAAAAGAAGAAACCCTACATCATAATTAATTTTTACTGCAAACTATATGAAGCTATAATTCCTCAAAAGTATATGAAGCTAGAATTTGAGATTTATAAAAAAATATTAGGAGACAACGAACTACATAAAGAACATGAAATGCATAAAGCCTTTAGAATTTCAGGAAAAAGACTACCTAGAGAAAAATCAACAAGCTTTGCAGCAACTGCCACAGCAGATCCACTGGATGATCCTCCAGGTACTCGATCAGGAGCACATGGATTAGTAGGTGTGCCATAATGCACGTTTTCTCCATTTATACTGTCACATAAATTATAATAATAAATTGGACGCTTTTGCTTATGGTACAAAAGTATTAAAAATTAAAATGAAGGGAAAAAAACTCCTTCCCAATACAAAAACATCAACTTTAAGATTGACTCGAATAATAATAATAAAGCAAATGCACATTAAACAGTACCCCTCCTACAAAATTTGCAGTATAAGAAGCTAGGATGAATTGGTGGACAAAATTATGAGATAAGAATGCAACTCATGAAAATATATATAAATAAACAAGAGAAAATATTATGATCAATGATTATAACCTGTATGCCATTTCATCCATGACAGTTTTACCAACACAGATTGCGCCGGCCTCAATAAGTGCCAAAACAACAGGGGATGTGGATTAGCTGGATCATGTGTTCTTGCCCAATCAGGACTGCCAAAGCCCGTGACACGACCAGTGATATCAAATCTGCAATCAAAGATTACATCGAATAAAAATGGATATACTTGGGGGTAAAACCACAGTGTAGCGACGGGACTAACAATCAGACACAAATCCAACATCAGCTCCTAACATGATCAACGATAACAGACAAGGACTTCCTAATAAATCCAGCAACTATTCCATTTCGACGACAATTCATGAAGTTAGTTGATCCAAGAGCTAATTTTAAGATTGTTAATTGTCATAGTGATTTACAGAAGTTAACTCGTGAAATTAGTGAATCTTGAAATACTAGTACTTTTCTAAACGTTATTAGAGAGTGATTGTTAGAAAAAGAAGGTAATAAAACGAAGTGATTTGAAGTAAAAGACACCAATCCGAATGTTTTTAAGTTTAACAATCTAATTAAGATTCTACCGCGGCACACGAAATCGGATAAACCATACAGAGAGAAACGGGGGAGCGCACATATCTTTGACGGCGAAGGTGAGACCCTGCAGAGGGAGCGAGGCTTGGAAACAAGGAGAATGAAGCGAAGAGCGCAGTTCAAATCTTTCGATGAAGGCTCCGTAATCATCGTCTCCTTTCACCTCCATCCTCGTCCAACCACGATTTGTACGTACTGTTCCCAGAGATCAACCCTTCGGGCGATCCACATTATCTCCTATTTCTGGTTCCAAGAGTGGGGCGATATTTATGCGCGTCGCGCGCGGAGTGAGAGAGGCAGGTGATCCGTACTTTTTATTGACCCTTGGACCGAGAGATTGCATCACTTTATTTTTTAAATTCTAAAAAATTATAAAAGTAATTTTGAATTTTTTTGTTTTACTTCAATTTTTATTATTAAACAGAGAACACATGATCAGATTTTGTTTCATGTGGCAGCTTGTGAGCGGATTATAAAATTAAATTTAAAATTTATTATCAACTCATTAATTTATTATTTAATAATTTTTTTAAAAAAATTACCTTCTTTCTATACGATTATACCTGAGATGGCCCCTTTCACCGAGCTATTTTTTAAACCACACCAAAAGGCATCGATTTTGAAAGAAGAGAATGGGAAGCAAACTTATGTAAAAATGGTATTAAAATAAAAAATATTATTTTAAATGACATTTTTTACTTTCATCTCTTTTTTCGTTCTATCGTGTTAGTGGAAAGCTTCCGCTAGCATGGTAGAGGAATGATTAGAAATCGGTTTAAATACAGAAATCGCCACTTGGTTTGTTTGTTACTTAAACCCTTGCCCCTTGCTCCTAGGAGGCCGATAGAATTGAGAAAATCAGCACCATACTCCGTCCCCTTCGTCCGCCCATTATTTCCTTCGGCCAAAAAATCGCGAGAGTGTAGTCATCCTTCCCAAGCAACCTCGGCTCCCAGGACCCTGACCTGTCTCTGCGCTTTTAAGCTCCCTCTCATCGACTGCTCCGCCCTCAATCCATTCTCTGCAAGCCCAGCCACTTAGACTTTCTTTCCTTTTCAGGTAATTTTTTTTTTCTCCCAGCGAATGTGTCCCCTTCATCTCTGCAATAGCATGCATCTTTACCCTTAAGGTTTATCTATCTACAGATTAATTTGTTCTTTCTTGATACTGATTGTTGATTTGTTCTGTATAAGCTTGGCCTATGGTGCCCTTGATTTATACATTTATTTTTAGATATAATGTGCTTTCTAGTCAGTTTGTGAATCCTAAAATCATCCAAGCATCTCAACTTGTTCTTGAATCACCACTCAATAATTGAAGGGATAGGCTAAATAATTACATTAAGAAAAGGAAAGATCAGGAGGCTTTTTCATGCCTTATGGCTCGTTTGTCTCTATTTCTACGTATCTTATGATTTTGGAATAGCTGATCGTAATTATAATTGGTAAGGCTTATGAAAACAGATTTATGAATATGTTAGTATGTTTCATATTAATGCATAATTGCATAAATGTTGGTTTTACTTGAGAGGAGATTTTGGTCTCAATAAATTTTTATGTTAATATATGTATTTACATACTTATGTAAAGGAAATTGCTTCCAAAGAAAGGAATATGACCTGTGTGTTATTGCTTGGACCTTGGAATGTCATATATCATAAATTTAAAATTTCTTCTTGATTTAGTTGCTTTTGAAAAAATTAGTATCAAAAATAAAGTATATCTTTGAAAATAATGAAGAATTTTAATGATTGCAGGCATAGTGATTAGGACAATTTTGTTATATTATAAACTTAAAGTATTCTCATGTCAAATTCAAATTAGAAATCTGAATTATGGTTATGTTTTGAGGCTTGGTATGTTGTACTAGTCAATACACTGCCGTTCTAGGCATACCATAATGATCTTGATACGGGGGGCATAGTGACACTTGGTACGTTCCTATATTGAACGTCTAGGCATACTAACATTGTGCTAGAATTTTACTGGTATGCCCCTTAGTTTGGTACCAATGAGGTGAATCATATCTTGAGGGACTCTAAAAAGTCACTATCTTTTACTAACATGATTTGTTACTTATATGTACTAAATGCTACTAAAATATATGCATATTTTAATTTTTGTTTGTTTGTAGCTGATCTGAGATAAATTTTGATCACCTTTTTTCAAATGAAAACAGTAAGTGTTCTGCTCTATTATGATGGATTAATTGAACATGACTAAGAAAGAATACATTATAATCAACCTCCACGTAAATGTTTAAAATTAAAAATGGGAATACGTTTTGCTGAGTTGGTTGATTGGGTACATACTGTTCTAAAAATTTAAGTACAAAGATATATCATCAGATTGATGTGTAAATCTCCAACATTGCATCAAAAATATGTGCTTCATCCAATTGAGGATGACGACGATGTGGAGTCCATGTTGACATTTCCCTCGAAATTTTTAGAATACCGGTATATTGAACTATATGTTTTCAAGGATGATGTTTTAGAGCCATATAGTGTTCATCATATAGAGAATGTTCAGGACAGTTCTCCTATAGCCCAGTAGTAGGAACATGTTAGGACTCTAGTGGATTTTTAAATGATTGAAGGACTTATGCCAGCAGTGCAGAGCGATGATATGGTAAATAATCAGTTCAACACTGATAGTTGGGGAATGGAGTCAGACGAGAGTGCAGATGATGATTATTGGTCTGAACATGATGACTCAGATGAAGAGCCAATGAAGATGAAGAGTCATATGGAGATGATATAGTTCATGACACCGACTTTTGTTCCATTCTAGTATATAGTCATCCAGAACCTATTTCAACTCAGGTACATGATCATCAAGCCTTTGTATATGAACAAGTACCAGAATTTTATAATGAGTTGAATTTGCATGATGACGGATCTGTTAGTAGTTCGAGAGAGTTACCTTTCAATTCTCAATTTTAGGATCCATTAATGAATGAGTTTGCTAAAGAAAGAAATGGGTGACAGCATGAGTATTTTCTTTTGGATAATATCTCACAAAGGTAAGGCTTTAAAAGAGAGAGAGAGAGAGAGAGAGAGAGTCAGCTAAATGAGTAAACCTTTGAAGCCATACAATTATGAAAAGATAAAATTTTTAAATCTTTTGGATAGTATCCACAAAGTTAAGGCTGACTGATCTTACCACGTCAGCATCAAAATTTTAATTATTTTTCATATTACAAAAATACTCCTAACTTTCATCAAATTTACGGGTGATGTCACCTGTAAACCCGCTACCTTCCCTTGTGCCCGTCGTGCGTGCAGTGGCGGGCAGGGCCATCCCAGCCCTCCAGCATCGGGAAAGGGCTCCGGGATCACCTTCGGCGATGGGAGGAGGGCCGCTAGCCGCCGGAGAGGATCCGGCGGTCCTGCAGCCCATCGGCATGCGGACGCCCGCTGCCATGGATTCCCTCGACTCTTCGATGGCCGGGGAGGGGTTCCGGCGGCCGGCGAAGGCGACATCGGCTGCCGTTCAGGGCCATCACCGCCGTTCGGGGTCTGATAGCCCGAACGGCCATCTGCCTTCCCCCTGTTTTTTTTCTTCTTCCCTCCTTCGCTTCAATACCCATGGCCGTAGCGAGGAGGCAGGCAGTGGCGTACGGCCGCCATGGCCTGTTCCTCCGCCTCTTTTCCCTCGCCGGTCCCCAACCCGAGGGCGGTGACGGTCGGCGAGGGCTCTGATATTAGACATGCCGCAAGAGATAGGACTTACCTCGTTCACGGCGGTGCAATGGAAGCGGCGGTATCGTCGGTCATCGTCGGGGAGGAGCGGTGATAGAGTCGCCAGAGACGGGGGAAGAGGGAGAGCGGTTCAAGAGAGAGGTCACGTATGCTACTCTTATTTCTCTTTCCACCGCCTCTCGCAAGAGGCGATGGGCCAAAGTGGAGGCATGATGAGAGGAGGTGGGCCGAGGTGGACGCATGACCTGGCATCGCATGCCAGGTCAGCTCCAACAAATTAAGTTGTGGGTACAATGAAGATTTTTTATATGCAATTAGTAGTTCAAGAGGATGAAGAAGATAAAAGTTGAAGAATAAAGAAGGTTCATAAATAGGACTTAATGAAAGTATTTTCATATGAAATCAATAGTTCTGGACAACGAAGAAAGTGAAGAATGAAGGATCAAATGGTTGATGGAGTTATTGTTAGGGTTTAGACCTTGATGAATAGCAATGGGGATTCCCCGTTGAACAAGAACTAGAACTAAGGATTTCTAATCCTGTTAGGTTTACTTCTTGAAAAGGAGGAAGATGGGGAGGAGAAGAAGGGCTGCCGCCCTATGATGAGAGAAGGGAATTTTTTGGGAGAAAAGAATCTGTTCTCTCTTCCATCCAAACCCTAAGACTAGAGTTTAAATACATCCACGAAGTGGGCCAGACCCAGACTCAACAAAAACTCCCATGGACTAACCCAATGAGATTAACTAATCCCCAAGCCCGTGTACACCGTGACTTGATTTAATCTCAACCCTTGGACTCAAACCCAGCCCAATACAAGTTAGCCCACCTGGGCCTTGATAGCACCACACCAGGCCCAACAATCTCCACCTTGGTGCTTTCAAGGCCTCAGCACGTCCACTGTGTCCATCAGCTTTAACAACGAAATACACTTTTGAAAACTGTCCCGTGGAAGAACCTTAGTCAGTGCATCTGCTGGATTTCTTTGGTGTGTACCTTCACCAGCTCCACCTCACCATCTTCCACCAGCTCTTGATCTGTGGTATCTGAGGTCAATGTGCTTCGTCCTGGCATGATAGACTGCATTCTGCGCAAGCATCAGAGCACTCTGGCTGTCACTATGCACCTGGACAACCTTCGATCAAGCCCATCTCCAGCATCAAGCCCTTCAGCCAAAGCTTCCTTTGCTGCCTCTGTGATACCTATGTATTCTCCTCCGTGGTAGATAAGGCGTGATGGGCTGCAGACATGATCTCCACGATACTGGACCACCAAACAGGCTGAACACAAAGCCTGTTGTGGATCTCCTAGTGTCCACATCTCCACCAAAGTCTGCATCCACATACCCATATAACTGCCCACGAGCCTCCTTGGATAAGTTGGATCTCTCAGCATCTTCTTGCTGTCCATAGCAAATACCAACCCCAACTGTACCTACCAAGTACCTGAAGATTCCCTTCAGGGCTCGCCAGTGCTCCCTACCAGGCTGCGCCATGAACCTGCTCACCTGGCTCACTGCATGGGCTATGTCTGGCCTACAACATACCATGGCATACAAAGGCTCCCAACACCAGAAGCATATGGTACCTTCTCCATCTCCTGAGCCTCCACCTCAGTCTGTGGTGACATGGTCTTCGATAAGGAAAAATGTGCTGCCAAAGGTAGTGCTGTCGGTTTGGCATCCTTCATCCCATATCGCTCCAGAATCCTTTTATGTAGCCACCCTGACTCAGATGCAGCACACCCTTGGATCTATCTCTGATGATTTCCATCCCTAGGATCTTCCTGGCTGGCCCCAGATTCTTCATCTCAAACTCCCGAGACAAAGCTATCTTCAGTTCCTGTACAGCCTTCTTACTCTTGCATGCTATCAGCATGTCATCTACATACAAGAGTAAGTACATCCTAGACCCATCATCCAGAGATTTAACATACACACAAGAATCATACTCACACCTGAAAAGTCCAATGCTCCTAACATAAGTGTCAAATCTCTTGTACCACTGCCTCGGCGACTGCTTCAGCCCATACAGAGATTTCTTCAGCAAACAGACTTTCCCATCTGATCTTGGTTCTCTAAACCCTGGGTGGCTGCTCCATGTAGATGCTCTCCTCCAAATGACCATGGAGGAATGCTGTCTTCACATCCATCTGCTCCAGCTCCAAGTCCTGAGCTGCTACAATACTCAATAATAGTCTGATGGAAGTGTGCCTGACAACTGGAGAAAATATCTCACCATAATCGATGCCTTCTTTCTGAGAGTATCCTTTGGCCACTAGTCTTGCCTTATACCTGATACCCTCTTGTTCTGAAGCTCCTTCCTTGCGCTGATAAACCCATTTACAACCAATGGTTTCTTTCCTTGTGGCAGCTGGACCACCTGCCCGTATTATTGCTGTGAAGAGACTGCATTTCCTCTGCCATAGCATGGATCCACCTATCTCTATCCTGACTTTCCATAGCCTCCTCATAGGTGAAAGGGTCTCCATTCGCTGTCACCAGGGCATATGACAACGAATCCTCAAAGCCGTATCGAACTGGTGGTCGCACGTTCCTCCTGGGCCTTTGCTGTGCGATCCCAGTATCAGTCCCCTGTCCAGCTGCATCCTGCTGAACTCCCTGGCTTCTACCCCCTCTGTCAGTCCTCTCCACCTGAATCTCAAATCCTCCTGGTCCACTAGCAAATGGCACAACTGTATAGGAGGTTGTCTGACTAGTGTTACCGTGTTCTACCTCCTGTAGTACCTGCTGTGCATCCATGCCACTTCTGTTCTGGAGGATTGAGCTCTCATCAAAGGTTACATCTCTGCTGATGACAACCTTCTTCTCCAAGGGGTCCCATAGCCGATACCCCTTGACTCCTCGCGGGTAGCCTAGGAACACCATCTTCTTAGACCTGGCATCCAACTTACCC